>JABXWE010045484.1:0-25259 GCA_014611495.1 Limonius californicus
AACGAAAAGTAGCCACCCTCAGTATCTTTCAAAACAAATTTTTGGTTGAAAATCGCCAAGACATGTCAACAAAGACAGCAAAGGGGACATCTTTTTACCTAAAATCCGGACGTCTGTCATCAACCCCTTAGCCGCCACAGCCACCCCCTCCAAAATTTCAAATGGCACCATACCATGTGTGACACATAGTTGGAAAGGTTATTTCATAAGGAATTCATTCTACTATTTATTTTTTTTATTCGCCTGAAATTGGGACATAAAAAAATTAAACACTATATTTTGTTTATTTCGGTTAAGCTGCTGAATATAGCAGTACCTAGATGCTTTTGTTTCATCTTTTGTTTTTTCATCTGTCAGTCAACATTCAGTTGATTTTGAATATTATAAAAGTGTCAACATGGTTTACACCACTGCCGAAAGAATCGAGATTGTGCGTTTTGATTTCAAAAATAACGACTGTGCAAGAGCCGCAACGCCGTTCGAGAATTTTTGAACAATCGGTTTCCTGGACGATGGATTGGAAGACGTGGTCCCATCGAATGGCCGGCTAGATCACCCGACCTGTCTCCGTTGGATTATTTCGTATGGGGGCATTTGAAATCCAAAGTATATGCAACACAGCCGGCCAATATTGAAGATCTTAGGCAGAGAATAGTAGAAGAATGTCGACAATTGACACCGCTAGTTCTCGCAGATGTTCGTTCTCTCTCTCAAAGTCGTCTGTACTATTGTATGGAAGTTAACGGAAGTCACTTTCAACAATTACTTTAACTGTAATTGCTCTATTCAGCAGCTTAACCGAAATAAACAAAATATAGTTTTTAATTCTTTTATGTCTCAATTTCAGGCGAATAAAAAAAATAAATAGTAGAATGAATTCCTTATAAAATAACCTTTCCAACGATGTGTCACAAATGGTATGGTGCCATTTAAAATTTTGGAGGGGGTGGCTGTGGCGGCTAAGGGGTTGATGACAGACGTCCGGATTTTAGGTAAAAATATGTCCCCTTTGCTATCTTTGTTGACATGTCTTGGCGATTTTCAACTAAAAAATTGTTTTAAAAGATACTGAGGGTGGCTACTTTTCGTTGAAAAACCCTGTATATTAATTAGACAAGAAGAAAAATGACATGTAATATCTTAAGTGGTTTTTTAATAAACCTATCTAGCCGTAACGACTTTTCAAGCATCCCTGGATTTATATACAAGAACTTTGCATACAAATTAAAAATATCATTAGTTATATCAATTTTTACTCATAGGTATGTAACAAGCACATCAAAAATAACATAATTGTTTAAAAACCACAGTTTCGGCCAAAAAACGGACATAGAATACTATAATTATCATTTGACGTACTGTTAACATTAACTTATCTCTTCTCTTAGATCATCACTTAAATATTTAAGTAATTCCTCAATTTCTATAATTTAAATTCATATTTTTTTTGGTTTTACATCACCTTTCTCACGAAAGCATTCCGAATCATTATTTATGAGTGGACATCCAAATTACTGCGTGTTAAAAAAAGCCGCAGAAAAATAGTGTAAACTGATCAGGGGTACCTCCCGATCTTCTGAGGTAATCTCTCATAAAATATCTGCCGTGAATCACCTAATGTTCAATAATTAGTAAACATCCGCAAAATCTTCGTGTTGTTTGATAAACATCTTTACTTAATGCATCCGGATACATCATGACGTGCACGGCTCATTTATGAAATTAAGTTGTCATCCAGTAAGTACCATCGGTGGTACCTTAATAACGCACTATTTTATAAGTTGCGAGCAACGGCCGATCACAAAAGAATTGGCTTTTGTGGGAATACACAGCGCCCGTTATATTGTAATGTTTGCCCGACAACACCCAGCGATACGTTCTAAGAAATAATTACAAGAAACTAATTTGTTGTCATCTGATTCTCACGAAATTTCAACGGAAAAATTTTATGGTTTTTTCTCCAAATATGCTTACAGAAACAGTACATATCTATGTTCGTTCGGTTTCTAGTTTCACAGTCCCCCATCACAGATCTACAATAATTTTTGCAAAGTTCGTGTACAAGGTATTAGATAACTAGAAATCTTCTACGGTTTGGCCTTTCGTGGGCGTCCATTTTAAGGATAGGAGTTGTAGCGGGCAAAAAATCAGAATCAGCAATGCGTGTGCCCAATGGCCAAAAGATGTATGAATTCTGATTTGATTGAAGATAACCAGATAACCAACGTTAAAGATTTGAATAATAGTCCATAGATGCTATCTCCTAATGATACAATACAATGTGCAACATCGCTGGTTGGAGAAACTCATGCGGACATAACGAAGAGATGTTAATTTGCTGACGGGATGGCTTAAGTGCTCTGCACGTTTGTTTGTTTGCGGGTTTTTATACGCTTTTGTCAACGACTCAAGTGAAAATGAAGTTAAATTTTTTGCGTCTCGTACGCTAACGACTGTTGTTTTCTGAAAGCTCTCGTGCTGTAAAGCTGTTGGTTCAATTTAGGCTTCAGAGGAAGTCGGAGTTATTTCGCATATTCTCGCAAAAAGTTGGGCTGCAAAAAGGCGCAACACATTAGAGCCTGATTGCTTGTTTATTTTTAGTACTTCCATTCACGCGTTGAAAATTTATAAAAACCATAAACGTGCTGGTTTAAGAAGGTCAACATTTCGGTACAACAGTTCATGAGCTCATCTTGATTATTTGGAAACACTTAAACATTAGGTTTTATTTTAATTACTCATACACGACAATTTGTTGCAAAGGTGCTTGTCTAAACCACACCAACTTTCGCTTGAATAAAATGAATCTTCTGTTTAAAACGCTAAATTTATTCATCACGCAAATCAAAATTACCAAGCTAACAAAACGTAAAGACAAGCAATGTCAAATTTAACAATACCCCGATCGTATCATCTAGTGCTTTTTTTGAAGCCGATGAAATATTCCGTCAACATCAAAAAAGCTAATTAAATGAATTGTAAAATTGTAGTTTTTTGAAAACAGAATCACACCGAATGCATTAGTCGGATCAGAATAATGACATTCTTAAATTTGAACTTGTTTACCTTCGAGTTTAAGTCGTACGTTTGGGTGTTTACTTAACATGTGTTGAATAAATAATATCACTTACAGTTGACACCTTATTTTACTTAAACCAGCACTTGGCCTCAAGATTGGGGTGTTCCAAGCTTGACTCATCTGTTTTGCATAAACGAATTACTTAAACGGGTTCGTTACAAATATTTACACAACAAAATAGTTTACTTTATTTTACTCTTTATTTCACTTTAGAACACCTGTAATTTGCAGTAGGGTGTGTCCATACGTAATTCATTCATTTTCAAAAGACTTACAAGATTAACGAAACAAAATTACTTAAGTTTAGTAGCTTCAAAATCTAGAAAAAGTCCTCTACAGTTAAAATGGGTGTAACACTATTAGGTACATGAAATTGAGATAATTCGCAACATTAATTTCAATAATAATAGCAGTAATTACAGCATTCCTAATGCGTTGTAACATCAAATATTATGCTGTTACATAACTGAAAAGGACTTAATCCGAAAATTTGTCTCGTCCCATCATTAATGGGTTAATATTGTAGCAGACCGCATTTGCGATTATGTTTATTTCTCACAGACAGTTGAACTTTTGGACATTATGCTCTTAATTTTAATTTTTAATCTATACTCGCATAAATATTTCATGTTAAATGTCTAATGAATCTAAAGAGAATTTGATGAAGGGAAGATCGCTACGTCTCGTAAGAGATAAAGCACCCTAAGAAGAAGAAATGAATTTTAGTTGGCGTTTGGAAATCACGCCTCATTGATTTTGGGAACGGCCGTTCCTTCACACGTGTTTATTTTTTTGTAAAGGGTCTGTCCTTTACGAGTAGACCTAATTTATAAGGGCAACGATCATAAAGTAAACACCAACTTTCATATACAATGAACATTCCTTTTCAGCGTTTTCTTTCAGCTATTTATTTCAGGTAAATAGGTTAACAATATGACTTCGAATTAGTTGATCCCAAGTACGTAAGATATGCAATGACGCCGTTTTTAGCGCGGTCTATTACTGTGCTAAATGTTTGGCTTAGATTAGTCCATAAACTTTCTAAATTATTACTTTTATTTGTTGAATACCCTCATGGGTGACATTCCACACATAGACGTATTAACTAAACACTAAATTATGGGAGTTATTTATTTCGTTTTGTCCTTCAGATTTTTAACAGACAATTAACTTATTTTTGCGAAAATTATTACTTCCAAAATTTATGGGACCATAAAATGCGTGTTGTTTCTAAAAATGGGGTGCACGTGCAGTGGGTTCTCACACACCCGTTTTTGACTTATAAAAGCAGAAGTAAGTTGTTACGAGATTATTCTCGATTTAAACATCAAGAAGCCTTGACGATTGCGATTTGAAGTGTCTCAGCTGCAATGTCAAGTTTCCTTAACCCTTCACCTTCCAGCGCTTTCAGGTATCTCAACAGCTTACGGCATCCCTTGACGGTTGCGCTTTGAGGTATCTCAGCTGCAGCGTCAAGTTCCCTCAACCCTTCACCTGCCACCGCTTTGAGGTATCTCAGCAGCTTACGGCTTCCCTTGGCGATTGCGCTTTGAGGTATCTCAGCTGCACCGTCAAGTTTCCTTAACCCTTCGCTTGCCAGCGCTTTGACGTATCTCAGCAGCTTACGGTTTCTCTTGACGATTGCGCTTTGAAGTGTCTCAGCTGCAATGTCAAGTTCCATTAACCATTCACCTGCCCGGCGCTTTGAGGTATCTCAGCAGCTTACGGGTCTCCCTTGATGATTGCGCATGTAAATCTAGTGTGAGAAGGAGCCGTCTTAATTTTTGACCAAACCACTGCTTTCCGATATCCAGAGACTCAACCGTTTCCGATGGGCAAAGGAATATCGTCAGTGGACACCAAAACAGTAGCAAAATGTGCTATTTAGTGATGAGTCCATTTTTAATATCAATCATCACACAATACGTAGGAAGGTTTCCTCAGGAAGAATTTTCACCAAAATGTTTCTTTTATGGTATGGGGGTGTATGACTGCGGAAGGGGTTGGTGGACTACATGTAGGCTCTGGAATGATGAACGCCACAAAATACGAGGATGTATCAAAATTCTGAGTAGCACACCCCCATAAAAAACGTACTGTAAAAAGTGAAAAGTATATTTTCTGAAATACACATCCTTCTACTATTTTTCTATAGTCACCTAATTTTTCTATACATTTTTCTGAACGTGACACTAATTTTTGTATACCAAGACAATAGAATTCTCCTGGAATTCTTTGATCTCGTTGTCGTTCGCGAAACGCTTTCCTCTGAGTTCCTTTTTCATTCGAAGGAACAAGTGGCTAAATCCGGGCTATAAAGTGGGTGTTGCCACACTTCCTACTTAAATTTCCGAAGAAGCTCCTGCGTAACGGCGGCCTTGTGTAGAGTTGCGTTGTCATGCAACAATATGACTCCTGTACACAGATTTGTAGGTCTGCTCTCCTTAATCGCCTTTCTTAAGTTTTTTAATGTCTGATAGTACGTTTCGGAGTTTATTGTTGTCTCTTTCGACATATATATATAAAGGGGTCCTTCGCTATCGAAGAATACCGTCTCCATAACCTTTCCGGCAGACATTGAGACTTTAAACTTTTTTGCTACAGGTGAGCTCGGGTGTTTCCAAACCATTGAAGCCGCTTTGTTTTCTGGAGTGAAATGATGCACCCACGTCTCATCCCCAGTGACAATGCGGCGTAAAAAATTTGGCCCCTCCTTCGAATAACGCTGAAGCAAAGACAGACAAGACTCAAACAGCTGGTTTTTGTGTGTATCCGCTAAACATCTCGGAACCCACCTTGCACACACTTTTCGGAACTTCAACTGCTCGTGAATGATATATACCATATGAAATGTTCAGCTCATCAGCAATTTCTTTAATTTTTACCCTGCGCTCCATTCGAATCCATTCTTCGATGCGCGAAATGTGATCGGGAATCGTGGAAGTCGATTTTCTGCCTCTGCCTTCTTGAACTGTCAGATCAGTACGCCCTTCTTCCAACTGTTTACACCACTTCCTCATTGCCTCTCGAGTAACTGCATCATTTCCATAGACGGCTGACACTTCACCTGGATATCAGTTGGATTTAAGTTTTTAGCCCACAAAAATCACACGGTTCCGCGAACTTCTAAATTGCAGTACGAATCAAGTTGCCGCGTCATTTTGAATGACCGTTACGTTCAAATTACGAATTGTAAGTGTTTGTAATTTTGCTAACAGGTAGAAGACGAAGCCTGTCGGAGCACTTCTAAGTCGCCATGTTGCTTCTATAAAACACCGGTAGGTAGCGCTGAGTGCAAATTAAATTTTGATACACCCTCGTACATTGAAGTACTGCAGAAAAATAAGTTGCATAGATTTGTGTAGAAAAACGTTTATTTTCCAGAATGACAACGCACCTTTTTTATAGAGCAAAACTGGTACAATCTTGGATGTCGACCAATAAAGTCGATAAAATAGATTGGCCGTCACAATCCCCAGACTCTAATTTTGTGACAAAGTATAGCTAACATATTTTCTGATAAAAAATAGACTTAATCGAAGCCCTTATCAATGCCTGGTTTCACTGCATATGGTAAATTCCATGCCAAGTAGATTCAAATTAGTCAGCGAGGACAAGGGTTGGCCAAAAAGTATTAAAATATTATAATACTAATATGTACAATGTATACAGTATGTTTTGTAATATATACGTAATTTTTGTTAATGTTGTATTTCAAGTTGTTGCCAAAAGCAAAAATTTTATCTTTACTTAGCTTTACATATTACTGTGTTTGAATGCCTGTGTGGTTACATTGATTGCATAAAAAAATATCATTGTGATACAAGTTTTACCCAGTTCCTCAAGTGATGCAGGATTTTTGCACACACAAATTTACAAAACAAGTTAAATACTTGTATGAGAAGAAAATCATCGATTTAGGAAATTCTTCTCTTCTGAAAGAAATTAAATCAATTCCTGATGATCTTCACAATGTTCCTTAAATCAGTTGATCTAATTTTATTAATGTTATAAAATTTCACATAAATTACGAAATTTATGTTTTTACTATTTGATTTTTCTGGCTAATTGACAAAAAAATGTTTCAAATATAGTATCTATTTAGAAGTATAAACCTCACCTTCAAAATTATCCCTCGCTGTTATTTGAAGCACTAATGGACTTATGCCATTCAATGACCGCCTATTGTGAGGAAGCCACAAAAACTGGCAGCAGTTTTAGGGATAAACAAACAAAATAATTAAAGCTGCGACTTTTTGCGACAAAAAGCAAAAAGTTCAAGCGGAAACAATTACTTTAAACCCAAAACAAGTTGTCTTCTGTAAAATAATATCCATGGTCCAATGAACGCATTTTATGTCTTGAACCTGCCATAACAGGAGATCATCATAGTCATTAACGAACATATAGATTAGTTTTGCAAAAATTTCCCAAGATTTGTTCCTGCAGATTTCGACTTAAAAAGCTATATTTTAACTTATATAACTGACAGAGGAATTTTTTTGCCCAAAGTTTGGCTTTAAAATATACTTCATAGTAGATGGCTAAGTAGATAAAAAATTTAGATATAATTACCTGCACAAAAAATTAATTAGCACGGTATTGTTTAGACCTTAATAAATAATAATGAAAAGATTGTCACGCTGCGATTCGAACCACCTACGCCCGCTTTGATAAAGATACTCATTATGTTAAACATTAAGAAGAGCTTGTTCAGTAAATTTTCTTTGACGTTTACATGTGGTTGGTGAATTAATTTTAGGTACTTATTGTGGATAACAAACTCTCTTTGGGGAAGTTCCTGACGGTTATCGGACATGTATAGTTCGTTGATGCGACATATTATGTTGGCAGTAATATACAGGGTGGCATAATAGTACGCTTTTGTTGCCTAATGTTTTTATTATAATAGCTTGGGGAAAACTTTAAATACAAAAGTTGTTTGTGTGATTACTGTTCATAACAGTATATTCCTAATTTACAACCACATTCACTAAAATTCAACTCCCATTATCTCATTTTTTGTAACTGGAACACCCTGTATAAATTTACATTTTTGAACTAATAGAAAGAAAACAGGAAATACGCGGTATACAACGTCCAAGAACATCTCACTGATTTATCAATAATAGTAATGGAAAATAATATACCGTGAGTTCAAAAAGTAATACATAACGGTTGGGCAGGGCATGGAATAATAAAATAATGTCTAATGCAAGCTTTATATCCAATTGACGTTTAGGCACTGCCTATAAACTTATGACAACAACAACAGTGATGACAGTTAATGAATTTTAAAGCTTGCTGTAGACATTACTTTTATTTTCCATGGCCAACCCTTATGTAACTACTTTTTGAACTCGTGGTACAAGTACATATTATAAAAGATTAAAAATTTTGTGGCGGCTAAAACTACGACGATAAATATGTGATATATCATATACAGGGCGTGTGAAATATTATTTTTGGACAGATTGTATTAGACAATGCGTTCTATGTATAGGCACTATCAAACATATTTTTGGACAGTTTCAACGTGGTTAAGTAATTTTCAGAAACTGTTCATTAAAATGGTTTCGTTCTGTTCCCTGTACGCTCTATTATTTAAAAAACGTTTTGAAGAGTTCTTCTACTATATTTAAACAAATGTTGTGGATTTGATGTGTGAGTTAGTTTGTGTCAACTATTATCGATTGTGGTCATTGGGATATTTATTTGTTTATGAAACATGAAACATGAAAATTAATTTATAAAATAATTAAAATTAAAATTATATTTACTAATGACACTTTACAAGAAAGAGGCTAAATGGACCAATTGTATTGCAAAAAAACACGAGTCAATTCGCACACGCACTTTTTACAAACATTTTGATTTATTTTTAGTATATAAATAATGTTAGCGCCATTGACAAATTCTTTGCTAATATAGTTCCTATTTTATTTGTTAGTCCCAGAGGTGCCAGCTTTCACTACCAGTGGGGTTTAACAAACGGTTGGCAAACAGTAAAATAAAATTATTTATTCTAAATAAACAATATTAGGTAAATAGAGTCGATAGAAAACACTTTAAAACACCTGAACAACAGAAAAAGTCCCGGACCCGATGAAATAACAAATGAAATACTGAAATACGAAGGAGAAAGCTTACAAAAAAAAATACTAACCTTCTTTAGAAACATTATAACAAAACAGAAAATACCAAATGAATGGAAAAGCAGTATAACCATCTCAGTATTCAAAAAGGGTCATAAAACAATACCAGACTACTATCGTGGAATAACGCTTCTCAATAGTACGCTCAAAGCACTCACCAAAATAATTTTAGAGGAAATCTGTAAGACGATACAAATCCGCGAAGAACATCAAGGCTTCCGAAAAAATAGGTCAACTATCGACGCAATCTACATAATTCAACAAATAGCAGAAAAATCCTTAGAATTTAACAAACCTGCATTTATATGTTTTGTCGACATGACCAAGGCTTTCGACCCAGTCCGCCTAACACACATTATCAAAATAATACGAGAAAAGGAAGTAAACCAGAGATTATTAAAGTTAATATACGAGATCAATAGCCATTGCAGAACGAACATAAAAGTAATACATCAATTAACTGAAGAAATACAAATATGTACAGGTATAAGGGAATGCGACCTACTTAGCCCGTTTATATTCAACATGGGTATGGATAAAAGAGCAGGCTACAAAATGGGAAACACTTACTTTAATATTGTTTGCTACGTTGATGCAGAGACTACTGTAATCCTTCAATCAAACAGCAAAACAATTAAGTATGGTCATGAAGACAAACAAAACCAAATGCCTAGTAACCTCCAAAGAGCTGATAATATGCTAATTGGAGACCAACCAGAAGATTGTAGAACAAGTAAACCATTTCAAATATTTGGGAGCCGAGATAACGAGTTTTGGAAAACTATATAATGAAGTTAGAGAACACACGATGAAAGCATCCCGAATTTCGGGGTGCTTAAGAGACATCGTATGGAGAAACAAATACCTCGATACAGATAGTAAAATAAGAACATATAAGACTGCGATTAGACCCATCATAACATATGCAGCTGAAACAAGATGAGACATTCCCAAGACCCAACAAATGATGAGAACTTTTGAAATGAAAAAAGAAGCATTCACGGAAAAATATTACACGACAGGATCAGAAGTGAGGATCTTCGACAACAGAGTGGGATCCAAGATACAGGAAAGTGGGTAAGACAAGGAAATACTGGAATAAGCATATAAGTAGAATGGATGACAATAGACTTGGAAAAAATAACCCCGTCGGAAAAAGATCTCAGGGCAGACCACCGAAACGCTGAAAGGAATGTTGGACATCTACATCCGAAGCAAGAAGGTTTAAAACAGGCAGTAGTCTACCTAAATATGGTTATCCATATTAGAAAGAAAGAAGAAGAAGAAGGTACAAAACAAATTGGTACTACCACTACCGCTAACAGGAAGCTATATTTAAATTGTTAAAAATGGCACCACCTGGGTAGCGGAACTCGGTTTTCAGCGTAAGAGCTTGGCTTTTTATCAGAACAGCCCATTTAGACTCTTCCTTGAACGACGTCATTATGTATCGTGTATTCAGGCTTTTAATTGTTTTATAAATTAATTTCAACTATATAAACTAACGCTCTAATTACTGTAATCGAGAACAATTGACACAAACTAATTTGTAAATGCGAAATACCACATTTAAAAGTACCAGTTCATTTAAGCTATACAGGGTGTCCCTGAATTGCCTTAAAAGCTTCAGGTAAACTTTTTCCTTTAAGAATTCTTAAGGCAAAACTGCAAGAAAAAATTTGCTCCACAGCTTAGTTTTCTTGTACGATGGTGTTAAAGTTCATACCTTTAGTGCAGAATTTTAGCCAAATGGTTATAAAAAATTAAGTAAAACGAATTTGCTTAATGAAGAAACTTACATTACTTCAAAACCTCTAATTAACATTGAATTAGCAATTTAGTTCTTCGTTTGGAAGTACTGTTAAAAATCATACTTTTGCATACTTTTGGTAAAAGTACAATTTGACAACAATGCAGGTGCATGAGTAGGACTGTGATAAAAATTTCGAAAATCTGTTGTTTGCGTTTTGACACGTGTGTCAAGTAAATCAATTTTGAATTGACATTACGAATTCTGCATTAAATTCGCCTTTAATTCGTGTTATTGAGTTCACTTGTGTCTTGGCCATGATTATGACGTATGCTATAAACGAGTACGTAGCAATGAGGCTGCTAGGGTTTACCGTCAGGGTTTTCCTAATAGAAGACATCCAAGCCACGTAGTAATTCGAGGTGCAAATCACAGATTTAGAAGAACTGGAAATATCCTTCCTGTTCAAAATTGGGATAGAGGTCGACCAAGAACTATTAGAGACAATAACTTAGAAGAAGAAGTTCTTAATCTGGTAACTGAAGAGCCAAGTATTAGTGTGCGTGCTGTTTCTAGAGTTGTTGGTGCATCAAGAACCACTGTTCACAAGATCATAAAAGATGATAGCCTTTGTCCCTACCATAAAGTCAGGGTGCAACATTTATTAGAGGAAAATTATGAAAAACGCCTTACCTTCTGCAACTGGACGTTACAACAACATAGACGAAACCCAAGATTTGTAAATAATATTTTACGGACAGATGAAGCCACTTTTACACGAAATGGCATTTTTAATTTCCACAATCAACATATTTGGGCCCATGAAAATTCCAACGCCATGCATAAAGGGAATTATCAAGTTAGGATTTCGGTCAAATGTATGGGCAGGAATCGTAGATAACAAATTGGTAGGTCCTTTTGTACTACCTCAGCGATTAAATGCTAACAATTACTTGAATTTTCTAAACGACGAGCTCCCAACATTGTTAGAAGATATACCTTTATTGGTTCGCCGCGATATGTGGATGCAGTTAGACGGGGCGCCATCCCATTATGCGGCTAGAACGAGAAACTGGCTTAGGGAATTGTATCCAAGAAAATGGATCGGCTGCGGAAGTACAGTACTCTGGCCTCCCAGAAGCCCAGATTTAACACCACTGGATTTCTTCTTGTAGGGCCATTTGAAAATGAAGAAGAGCTAGTACTTTGTATTCGTGAAGCAGCAACTGCCATTAATGAAACAATGATTCAGCGTGTCCAACAGGCCATCGTTACAAGGGCAGTCAAATGCCATGAAGTTGGTGGCATAAATTTTGAAAATGTTCTGTGAAATAAGTTATTTTTTACAAAGCACTGTATCCTAATTTTTGCTTTCATTTCAACTGTTTCTAAGTAGCTTCAACAGTGTTGCCAAGTTGCAGATTCTTTAACTGGCTCTTATAGGAAACTAAGCGCGATAGGAAGTTCCGGTTTGCAATTTTGAGGTGTATATCGGTTGTGGAAAAGTTTACCTGAAGCTTTTAAGGCAATTTAGGGACACCCTGTATATCAAGGTGATTCGTCGTAGCCCTCTGTATACCAAAATCCAAAATATATTATTATGTTGTTTTTTGATAATTGGGAGATACATATATCGAGTATTTATATAATAAATAAATTTTGAAAAATCTTATAAATAATATCAATTTAATATGCAAATTTGGTTAAAATATAGCTTTGAATAAAGGCACTGCCAGAATGTTCCGTTTTCGCAGTATTCGACAACTCTGTATTTGCTACAACTCTCCCTGCTTTACTTACATTGGGTGAGACAATTGATTTTGTTATTTAACACTACTCTTAATTTCTGAAAATATAATCTGATTGGTTACTAGAAAGGAAACCGAGCCTTCGGATTGGCTTGATAGACTATATCTGGTTGGTATAGTTTTCGAAAACAGACTAATTAATAGGTTAGGTAGATGTGAAACTTGACGATTGAATAAACGTTCGAATCTAATACATTAAAGAATGAATCGTCCAAAATTTGTATGCCTCTGAAGAGCAAATTTTAAATTAAATGAACATTAAAACTGTTTATTGCAGTTTAATCTTAGTTGAAAATTCTAACTGTGAGCCGTTGAACACTTCTGTGAAGTTGTCTTCTGCATGGGAAACAGAAACAAGCAGCTGCACATGTGTTGTTGAATCGTAACACGTAGATTAAAATGCATTTTCGAGCCTACTTTTTATTCTTTTATATTTAATTCTCACCACTGCGAACAATGGTGGTGGTGTTCGGTAGTTCAAGGCTTACAGCGAGGTCATGTAATGTTGGCAATCATACGGAAGGCCATCTCCAGTATGTTTACTTCAGGTCAATATCGTATCTCATGTTTTGGTTAAATATTCCACATAAACCTCTCTTTTTAGCACCTTAATGATGACAACTGCACCGGCTAAATTATTAACCTCTACGTGGAAGTAAAAATTTAAAATATCCTATACCGTTAAAGGATTCTTGTAGATAATGTAACTTGTAACTGGTATAAATTACAAGTATGACGTAAATGCGCAAATTTTACATCACAATAAGAAGAGAACGGGGGAGTCGAGCGTATTTTATGCGATATGAGACCAGTACTTTTCACTTTACAACGGTTCTCGTCGTGTAATGTTTGCCTCGCAAATATTACTGTAAATCAATTGCTTGATTTGTTGGTATGTTCTAATGATATACGCATATATTTGCTAATATGTTCATTATAGTTAATTAATACCAGTTTAGGTTTTTCGCATGCGGGCTTTTTTAAGAATAATCACTTCTTTAATAACCATTAGGTGGGTAGGTAAACAAGATGATAATCACGAACAACTGTTACTTGCTTCCTGAACATAGGTGTTCTACAAGATAACACAGGATCTTGGTACCGCCCCGTTAGCTCTTATATTTTAATTAATTTCTAATAAATAAAGTTCTTTATCGATTATCTTGTCGTTCAAACTTATAGCTTAAGAGGTTGATCTGTAATTTATCACTTCCTCTGTAAATGGAACACATGCTAACCTTTTTATTTTAAAAATATAGACGTGATTTAACTAAAAAAACAACTTATAGTGAATACATTAGAGTATAAGGGAAGTTGAAAGAATTATTAACTAAACAGATTACATTTTTTACAAGGCTACTAAAGCGACTTAAAATAAGCTAAAATTTGCAGTTTCTATTGTCGCCGTAGCTAATAAAGCGACCTTTCCATTTGTAGTTTTTTTAACTAGTAGACAACATATACAAGATTAAAATGAGGTGAAAAAATTATCAAAAATTTCGTAGGATCTGGCAATATAAATTTAGCCGAAAGCGGTTTCAAAATACGGTAAAATCAATCTACTTCTATAACATATGGGGAATTAGCTATCATGATTTACAAATAACAACCCAATTCTCGAAATTTATTTGATTTTCTTACAAATAGACAATTCCAGGACTCTGTTACCAATTTATATTATACGTAATGTATTTTACATTGGCAGCAGTTCGTTTTATAGCGTTCAAGTAGACGGGCCTAATACCCAGGACGGACAGGAAACGAATACAATGGTTGGTTGATGCAAAAAAATACATTTAATTCGAGGTGATCGCGGGCTAGAGGTTAACGTGTCAGATTTCTACGCTGAAGGTCCTGGGTTCAATTCCCAGTAACGAAACATCGGATTTTTAACGGCCGTTCTCCCTCGCAAGCCAATGGTAAATCAGAGAAGTATTCTGCCTAGTAAATCTTTTCTAACGTGGAAGTGTTTACCCTTCCCGTGGTTCGAAACCCACGTTAAGCTGTTTGTCCTCTATGCCTGTGATACTTTACAATGCGCAAAACAGCAATAGGAGATGAGATTGCTACGTCTCGTAAGAAACAAAATACCCGAAGAAGAAGATTGCCAGGTCGGTTAAGATCCCCTTAAGACGGCGGTGCATTTCATTTATGGGGCATTTGCGTAAACAAACAGCAAAACTCATTAGTGGCAACAGGAAAGTTATATGCAACAAATAATAGAACAGAGACTTCCTGATCCATCAATAAACATTGAGAAATTGTACTCAGCGAAGATCCTCTAACCCACTCGCCACGATTGGGTTTTGAACGGGATAATGAAACTCTTCTAACGGCTAGCTGACGTGTCTGCAGCTAATCGCATTTATACATTAATCACTAGGATTATGTATATCTTACTACTTACTATATTAGAGACCGCATAGCTTAGTGAGTACAGCGGCGGGTTGCGAGCAAAGTCTCCCATAATATCTACGTGGCTTTTTCATAAGGCATTTGGAGTAATAATAGGCAGCTGGAGTGTTGTACTGACCACACGATCTTCCTTGTGATTCTAACCAACCCTAGCAAAAGTAGTAGCTGTACCTGCTACTCTCTCAAAAGTGTCATGGCGCTATGAAGGAAGAGTATTGTATTATGTATATCTTATGGTGTACCAATCCTCCATTGGGAACCTGCAAGTGGACTGTGTTTAGTCAGACACAACATTGTTCAAGAGACGGGGGTACATCCCGCCCAGCCCTACATATGATGGTAAGAGTTAAATATTAGGGGGTCAATCCACCGTGTATAAATCAGACGATGTCATCCTGGCATTGATGTTACATCCATGATAATAACAATTCAACATAGGCACCATATGAGATTGCCACTATTGGCTGACTACCTTCCGAATGATTGCTAGGTGTAGAATGATTAAACTTGATACACACAACTACGCCCATAGCTAGTTATATTCATTAGGCCACTGCATCCAACTATTTACACAGGTACTGTAACATCGCTAGCCCAATATAAAAGGTACCGAGTGATGATTCCTGTCGCCAAATAAATAAAAAGCTTCCTAAACACAACAGAGATCTTCAAAGGAGGATGTTCTTTTTTGGAACAACGTGTGAACCGTTTGAGTTAGAATTGCGAAATTTGGAATATGGAATAAACTTTTGATCCCAAAACCGATTCTACAATAACTTATCCCAAAGAACCATAAGCGATGGCTCCGGTAAATTCTGTCATTTTTGTAGGGGAAGTTTTGTTCATCAATCATCATCAACCAGCCTTTCTAAATCCACTGCTGGATATAGGCCTCCCGTGAATTTTTCCACTTCTCTCTGTTTTGCTCAGCCTGTAGCCAGTTTGTGGAGGTTCTCTTATATCATCCGTCCAGCGTGTTGGTGGTCTGCCTCTGCTGCGTTTATCTGTTCTGGGTCTCCTTTCTAGAAGTTTGCGTGTCCATCTAGCTTCCCTTAGTCTGGCCATATGCCCTGCCCAGCTCCACTTCCTTTTATCGATATGATTTACAATATCTGTTACACCTGTCCTACCTCTCGGTTCTTCATATCTGATCATGTCTCGTAGTGTGACTCCTAGCATTCACCATTCCATACGTCTTTGGGCCACTCTTAGTTTATAAGCTGATTTCTTCGTAAGCGTTAATGTTTCTGTTCCATAAGTCATGACTGGGAGCATGCATTTATTGAACACTTTGCGTTGTAAACATATTGGGACGTCGTTTTTGAAAACATCTTTTAGTATGCTGCCCAGGCTAGAGTTGTTCTTCTCCCAATTTCGCACGTTAGGTTATCCCTGCCTATTCTCACTTCGTGTCCAAGGTTGAATTCGTTTTAGGCCAAATTTTGTGCATGTTATATCAAGTTCATTCAACATTTCTTTTATTTCATCTAATTTGTCAGTTATTAGGACCACATCGTCTGCGAAACGGACATGATTGAGATATTTCCCATCTATTGTTATACCCCTGCTTTCCCAGTGAAGCTTCTTGAAAGCATATTCTAATGCTGTAATGAAGAGTTTGGGGGATAGGGTATCCCCTTGTCTGACGCCACGTTCTATTTTTATGGATCTACTAGTGTCAGGCAGTTTTATTGTTGCTGTTGCATTTTTTACATATTGTAGGGCTTCTATTATACTATCTAGCTCTACAGAGTCGAAGGCTTTATGAAAATCTACGAAGGTCATTACTAGGGGTCTATTGTATTCTACCGTCTTCTCTAGTTTCTCCGAAGTTTGAGCGAAAACCGGCCTGCTCTCAGGGCTGGTATATGTCTAGTTTATATTCTAGTCTCGTTGTTATGCTGCGGGTGAAGAGCTTATATAAGTGGTTTAGCAAACTTATAGGCCTGTAATTTTCAAGGTCTGTTTTATCGCCTTTCTTATGCAGTATAATAGTTACGGCGTTGTTCCATGTTTTTAGTATAGACTCTTCATGTAGGGATAAGTTGAATTTTCCTCCATTCTTTATAGCTTCTATTACTATGTTGTCCTCACCAGGTGCTTTGTTCTGTTTCATTCTTTTCATTGCATTGTCTATTACGTTAATGGTTATGTTATGTATGTCTTCTGGTTGAGTATTTTCCTTTTAATAGCTTCGTTCAAGTTTTCTTTTCCTCTTCCTGTTTTATACAGTTCCGTGTAGAATTTTTTCACAATGTATAGCAACTCTTCTCTATTTGATGATATCTCGCCTTTTGCAATTTTTAGTTTATTTATTTCGTATTTTTCGTTGCTCAGTTTCCTCTTAAAAATCTATTGTTTTCTATGGTTTGTTTTATTTGATCCGTTTTGAACTTCCTTACATCTTTTCGGATTGACTTAGAGATTTCCTTATTAATTTCTCTCATGTTTCGTTACTTTTCAGGAATCATAGAAATTTGAACCTCTTCAAACAGAAGAGGTACTCTTGTTGAAAGTCGATTTCTTGCGTTTTAGATATTTTTCGATGTGAATGTTCAACAACTTGTCAAGCGGTCAAGTAAACATGTCACAAGAAAATGATAGTATTTACCGGAGCCTCCGCCCATTTGAAGGGTAAGACATTGTAAGTTTGATTACAGAATCAAATGTAGCATTAAAAGTTTATTCAATGTTCGCAAATTTCGTAATTCTAGCTCAAATAGTTTATACGTTATTCCAAAGAAACCTTCTCCAATGATCCTCCTTTGAATCTCTCTTAGGAAGCATTTTGACCCATTTTCATAGGAAGTTGTTTGTTTATTTTGACGAAAGGAATCAGCACCGGTATCTTTTAAAAACATCCGGTATATAAACCTTCGAGGTCACTTTTGCTACACCGAAGCTGGCTATTGCAGACCATATTTACAAAATAAACACATAAAATGGTAACACTAATATCACATTTTGTCTCAGCATAACGGATAAACGCCTATCAATCAGTTAGTAGATTTGCGTACGCTACTAATAAGTATTACGACAAAATACCCAGAGCTGACGCCTATATGATAATAACGTCTTAAATACACTACACTTGCAGGCATTTACTAACCTTCTGTACTCCGTTTAGCCTCTTGATTCCAAGAATTACTTCGCTCTCGTGTAAAATTTTTATTACTACCAAATATTGTTATGAACCGAAGGAAGCTAGGTATATTTTTGCAAATATTTGTTTGACACAGCGTTACACTTCTTTTCAAATTGGACGCCTTTTAAGATTCATAACCGTGCCTGTTTTACCTAGTTGTAAAGCTAGATGAGTATTTGCTGATGTCCTTTTTAGAACGACCCACCCTAACTATATATAATAAAGTAAGGTAACACATCGGCCACAATATAGAATTAAGATTGTTAGCTGTCTGTGTAGGATGGCAGCCGTTCATGTTCAGAACACAACGTTCAAGATATTTAATTAATAATAAACAAATATACACGTCCTTGTCAAGTATTAACTTACGCTAAACAGAAAATTCAAATACTATAATCCGTTTCCAACTTCTAGTTGTTCTAGTTCTACAAAAAGTATTATACTAAAATAAAATTGGCTATACGTTTATTTTGCTTTGCTTTTCAAAAATGGTTTACACCTTGACGAAAAGAACCGAAGTTATTGTGTTCTATGGAAAGGAAAATCTACTGTCTTTAAAAAAGGAATGCCAAACTGCTAATGAAAGGCGAACGCTGCACAAATTGAGAATTGTATGCTATAGTTTTAATTCCAACTCAGTCTGTCTGCCAACTTTCCGTCGCTGCTGGCATTTCAGGAAGCTTCATTCACAAGATTTTATTTCGAATAACGTATTATGAAATACCATGCCACCAGCAAGATTAAATGGAAACCATTTTAACTTAAATTTTGAGAAATTAGAACCTCCGTTTAAATATGCGATTACTTGAGAATGATCGGCATCTAGAGGGACATTTACGTTGCATAGTAAAATTTCAAACAAAGCATGATGCATGGCTTATAATGTAATTTTTAAATAGAAGGTTTCCTGGTCAACGGATCCGTTAAAAATAACCAACAGAATGGCCAGCAGGATCCCCGGACCGGACGCCTCTAAACGTTTTTCTGTAGGACTGTTTAAAATCTATTGTACACATAAATAAATCAAAATCCGTGCAGAACATACGAAATGAAATAACCATGCAAAGTAGTTTACGAGATAAGAAAAACTTTTGCAAAAATTAGAAAAACATTTGAAAATGGGTTTTCCTACTATCTCGGAGGTAATAGAGCATATTTTGGACTGTTTGTCTCTTTTTTCCACCTAAGTAGAGACAAACAAACTGATAACCAATTTTATTAACTTTTCAAATGTATTTTTCAAATGTGTAAAACTGATTATTGTCTCTTCTTCTTCTTCTTCGTATCATAGGACTGAGTATTTCCACGTATGGCTTATGGGTCTGCTTCGGTTGATGTTGGTACCCAACTCTCACACCATCTCTTGGAGGGGGAGGGGGATCCTACTGGTCGTCTCGTGTTCGGTTTTTCGTCCTTCGCTCTCTTTGCGATTTTGTTCTGCGTCATCCTGTCTACATGATCTCTCCATTGTCACCTCCTTGTTCTGTTCCATTTAACTATGTCTTGTACGTCGCATGTTTCGCCTATTGTTTCACTGTGTACTCTGTCTCTAAGACTATGTTCATTTATTGCTCTTAGTGTCTTCATTTCTGTTTTTCGAATGATTCTTTTTGTTGTTACTGTCTGCACGTGTTTCCGCAGGATACGTTAAAATGAACCTCACACATGTTTTATATAAGCGGACTTAGCTTTTTAAGGACATATATTTGTTTCTCCATACAATATCGCGAAGATAGCCGGATACGCCGCCGCCTGGCTAGTCTCGGATTGAACTTCTTGCTTGGTGGGAATATTGTCTAGGGCTAATTTGCAACGGCTGGGTTCTTTAGATATTACCACACACTATGTCTTATTCATCGATATTTCCATGTTAAAATGATTTGCTGTCATTTTAAGTAAAAAAGCATTTTTTGAAGATCATCCTCCGATTCCGTTGTTACTACTGCATCGTCTGCATAGCAAATTATTTCGATTTTGTTGTCTTTCAGCTTATAGCCAATATTTGTCTCTTTTATACTCGTACTACTTATAATCCGGTTCATTATTATATGGAGCAGAGTGGGACACGAACTGTCGCCCTGTCTAATTCAGACCGAGACTAGGATCTTTTTGGACAATACTCATTTGTTTTTATAGAGTACTGTTGTTGGTATTAAGCGCCCTTATAACTCTTATTAACCTGTAGTCTGTTTCCTGTTCTGGCAATAGTTCTAGCACATCTCTAAGCTGTACCCTATCAAATGCTTGTGTAAAATGCAAGAAACATAGGAACAAAGGTTTACTGTATTCTATAGCCTTCTCCAGGAGTTAGCGTACTACGAATATGGCATCTATTGATATATTTTGCCGGAATCCTTGTTGTTCTTCTGCCCTATTTATATTGTTCGTCAGTTTCTCAGAAATGATTTTTGTTAATAATTTAGCCACACAGCACAGGAGCGATATTCCTCTGTACTTGGTTGGTTCTTTTTTAGATCCTTTTTTAAATAGAGGAACAGTAATGCTTGTTCTCCACTGTTCTGGTATGTCTCCTGTCTCTACTATCTTCTGGAATATAACTGCCAACTCTTCTTCTAATGCATTCCCACCATATTTTAACATTTCATTAGTTATTTGGTCGACATCTGGGGATTTTCTATTTTCGAGTTTAGTTATTGCTGTTTTAACGTCTCTATGGGTTATTCCTACAAATTCATTGTCGTTTTCTCTCTGATTATTGTAGGCGGCGTATTCGCCAAAATCATTATGATTAGTTTCGGATTGTTGATATAGTTGTCGGAAGTGTATGTAACGAAGTTCCCGACCAGAACGCGTTTTTAAATTTATTTAGAAACTTTCCGCGTTATTGTTTCACCGGAACGGCACTGGTGGAGCTGGTAGTCGCAAACCGATGAGCCATCCCACTCCCTACCGGCCCGACACGACGCCAAAACGAGCGACAACAGCCGGACCAGCCACATAAAAGCAATTACCGGGGAATAATCAGCATCTTCGGAGCCGAAGACCGGAGAAGGAAGTCCAGTCTAGAAACCGGTCCAGAGCCAGTCCAGAACCCGAAACTTCCGAGTCAAAACCTGGAGAAGGAAGTCCAGCTTGAGAACCAGTCAGAAACCCGATCTTCTAAGTCGAAGTCCGGAGAGGAAGTCCAGCTCCAAAACCAGTCTAAAAGCCAGTCCAGTAACCTGAAATTATTAACCGAATCCTTTAACTAAACCCAGTACACCGCATACCTGAAAATCCTAGAAATCCAGTCAACACTGAATTAGCCTGGGGCGACCCGCGCTTTGACAGTGTAATCCAGTAATTGCTTTCCGTTCAACACTGACTTAACCTGGGGCGACCCGCGTTTTGGACAGTGTATCCCTTATTTGATCTCCGTTCAACACTGAGTTAGCCTGGGGGAACCCGCGCTTTCGTTTAGTGTAATCCTGCCTTTAGTTATCCCGTACATTTAAAACGTATGTACGTATTTTCTCCTACACCGCATTGAAAGTAGTTAAAGAATGGTGTCATAGAAATTTTATTTTTAATTTTTGTTTTGTGTTTACGAAAATGCCGCGACATAACGAATTCTCCAATGCTGAAATGAGAGATACGGTTTGCGTTTACGCTCAAAAAATAAAATTTCTATTACAGCAAAGTATTTAATTGAATTAGCACTGTTTTTTTTTTTCTGCAGTAACAAGCACTACCCATTGTTTATGTGATCATTTCTACCTGATAATTGCACTTCGTAACGACAACTCAAAATTTGCACAAGCATTTTAAGGCAAACGGTTGCCTTTACACGTTTGAACTAAGAGTACCTTTTTTATGTACTATTTAATTCTCTTTCGAAAAATAAAAGAAAACTGCAAAATTTTGCACTAATAACAAAGTTAGAGCTAATACAAAATTTGAGTGGTAGGTTAAGTGCCTCTTAAAGTTAAGTCAGGTTTATGAAAATGCTGCTGCCACTTTACTACATAATGGTAAGTATGTGTAACAAATTGGAAAGATTTGTGGAAATATCAATAGAAAGAAAAAATAAAAAATTGAACTTTAAAGCCCTATAACTTCTTAAGGAAGGACTTGCTGCCTAAGGTACATTAGGTTTAATCGGTTTATTTTAACCTAAAGAATCTATGACTAAACGCTGGCCCATTCTTTCTGAGACACCCTGTATATTATTTATTATATATTATTTAAGTAGAGCTGCTATGGGTAATGTAAAGAGTAAATAGTTAACAGGTTTATGGACCTCTAGATCCTCAAAAACTTGCCTTTTATAACGATTCCATACTGTACTTCTCTCTTCAGATATTTAGGGTGAATGGTTTTAAAAGGGCAGCGGATAATTTTTTTTAGTTCTGATCTTTCGATCCGTTCCAAGTTGTGCAAAAGAAGCACCAAATTTAACTTACAAATAAGTAAATCCAGATGGTCAGCCAGTATATACACTCGTCGTAGTTAAGGATTAAAATGATCTTGAAACTGCAATTCTGAAGGCCAACCCAAGAGATATCTTCAAAATAATTTCATTCCTGCTAATTAGATTAGATAAAAACAAGTTTAATACTATACCAGACCTTGTAATTAACGAAACATTTTTAAATTAATTTATTACTTAATTATGCCGACTAATTGCTCAGAACCACGAATTACAATAAGCACACTATCGATAGGAAGATCATTGACTGATTAGCGATTATATGGCACAGCCGTGATTAAATTTTAACTCGAAAGACTTATACGTATGATTAAATAATTCTCCTAAGCCCTTATCTACCTCCAATTACTTACGTTAACATGAAGCTTCCGAGTTTCGTTCGACGATTGCGGAGAGCAGCAAATTGTTAAAGTTAGACTGTTGTTGAGGTACGTACTCTCTCTCTTATTATGTCATAAAATTCTTATTATCAGAGGTAACTACCGTAAAAGGAACATTACGCTGTACTATAAAAAGCAAATTTATTTGACTTTTTGCGGCGGTTAAAGTTATTATAAAATTGCGCCAGCAAACCTCTGAAAATACAAACAATAATTATAATAAATGTACACAAAGCTAATTCATTTGTTTTGCAAACAGCTTTATGAATTACTGGCGTGTTGTTTTACGGTTACATTGAATGAATATTTAGGAAATCGTAAATGTTGAATTAATTACGTTTGTTGAACGATCTTTGAAACTGGCGCCGAATATTAAAATTACAAACAAAGAAATGCAATTTCCTGTTTGTTATTTTATATATCATTTTACATTGTTTGTATTTCTTTTGGGCTTCATTCAAACACCACGTGATAAAACCGGTAAATTCGGTGGGTTGTAAGTACTATTGGTAACTTACCAGATTGATTCTTAACACTACATTACTTTACTTGCCCAAAATCTAAGAGTTGATGATTAATTTTAGTCTCACAAACAGTTTTAGAATTCTAGGGTATGTTAATAGGGTCTATAAGCGCATTGTAATGGGTGCCATCCTGAAGATGGGTAATGGTCAGATAGACATACTACAAGAGTGACAGCGAAAAGAATGCCTCAAAGATCATTAAAACTAGGGAATCTCCTAAATCGCAGAATAAAATAGATAACTAGGATAACGAATTAAGATTTATACTGTTTGGAAGAATAGGGAAAAACGAGAACGTCTTTGGAAAATGAGAAATGGCCACACCACAAAACTGCCGACAGAGACTGCAAAAGGGGGACAACGCAAACTGAGAGCTGAAACTACAGACTATTATACTTAAGCTGACGATAAACATAAAATTAATATTTTACAGGCAATGAAACGGAGGAAACATTTTGTATACTCTAGCTGTTCGAACGTTTACGATTTTGCAAGTAGGAATAAAATTAACGGTACGCGAGATTTGGGCGCCGCCGATTGGGCGCCTCCGAATGGACGCCACCGTTTGGGCGCGGGATTTTTTACCGCCGCCGGCCGGTTGGGCACCGGATCTTTGATTGCCGACCGTTTGGGCGCCGTTAGTTTAAAGCTTATTATTATACATAAAAAAATTTTTGTTGTAAACAACAGGGTACTTAGGCAAAAACAGTTTCAATTATATATAAATAAGTTAGAAAAACTTTTAAATACCCATTATCATTTATTTACATAATAATTAATTTTTCCGTAGCTTATATAAAGTTATATATATATATTAATAATAATAAAAGGCAATTTCAACAGGTATTTATTTATTTTTGCTTTATACGTATTTCGACATACAATATGTCATTATCAAAAGCATTTAATGAAGTAAACATTTGTAGTTGCTTGGGTAACAGCACACTGGATCTTGGTTTTGGGCTCTTCTATTCCAAAACTTCTAATAGCGGGGAATTTATGAGCTCAATTTGCTCATTCATTAAAGGTGTGTTTGTTAAAGTGTGTTTGTGAATTTGAAAGGCCTCGAGTATATCCAATTTACGTTTATCATCACAGAAGTGTAAAAAAAAATGTTATTATATTATTTGATGTCAATGCATGATTGTGTTCTAATAAGTGTTTAGCATAGTTTGATTTTTCTGGGTGTTTATATTTGTATGAGCGTATGTGTTCTTTGTATCTGGTGTCAAAATTTCTAATTGTTTGACCTATGTATACATAATTACAATGTGAACAGTTTAATTTGTAAATACCTGATTTTAAAAAATCGTTAGTTCTGTCTTTTGCGTTGAATAAGGTGTTGAAAGTGTTTTTTGTTGTTTTATAACTTACTTTAAATGTACTTGATTTGATTATAATTTTAGCAATTTTCTCCGATATATCACCGAAATAAGGAATTGAAATATATTTACCATTTTCAGAGTGGTCTTTAGAATATATTTTTTGAATTGCTAATTTATAATCTTTCTTTTTGATTAGTGTGTCTATCAGTTTTGTGTGGTACCCATTACTGTATGCAATTTGTTTAATAA
>JABXWE010045486.1:0-14467 GCA_014611495.1 Limonius californicus
TTTTATTTCAACGAAGAATTTTATTAGCTGCAAATCCCTAACCTCAAATAATTAAAACTTATCAGCTGTACTCTTTATTCATAAGAGGTTATGTTTTACTTTCAGCTAGACAACAATTATGGTGTTTACAGCAGAACAAGACGCCTTTATTGTAATGGCTCATTATCGCAGTGGAAATTTAAATCCAGATGGTACTTGGATTTATAACCTGGAGTCTTGCATTGAACAATTTGTACAGCAGTTCCCGGATCCAGAGTTTAACCGGCACAATTTTGTAAATCACAAGCACAACATAATTAGGCGATTTGAAGAAAGAAACTGCATTTGCAAAGGAAAATCCACCGGACGACCAACTAAGTTAACACCAGAGAGGATGGCTGATATTGAGCAACGCATTACAACTAGTCCAAAAAAATCGTTAAGAAAATTAGCAGCCCAGACTGGTTTGTTTACTTCAACCATGTATAAAAGCAAGTTGTTATTATAAATAATTTTAGGACTGGCACTCGGTACTGTTCATACAGCTGTAAAGAAAAGGTCTCCAGATTTAACTGCTTCAGATTTTTATTTGTTTGGTCGTCTTAAAAATAATGTGTTTAAAAACAGGCTCCATACTATCGAAGAACTACAAAATGCCATAACACATGAAATCATTGAAATCGGAGTAGAGGAATTACAAAGAGTATTCGAAAACATGAAAAGAAGAGTTAATGCATGTTTACATAATGAAGGCCAGCATTTTGAACATATGCTCTGAATGTTTTTAATGAAAATGTTATTTAATTAATGCAACTTTTTAGCTTTGTTTAATATAAAACTGTAATTTGGAATTTTATTGATGAATGCATTTATATTAAATTGTTTTATTGTATGCATGTACTTCTTAATAATTATTAAATAATAAACGTTAGTTCTTTTGTATTTTACTTGAAATTTATGCTGATTGTTTTAATTTTAATATTCCTTTTTCAAATTAAATAAAATAAAGAAATCTGCTTTACCTACTTTTTAGTAACTTTTTGTAATGTTCAATACCAATAGTGTAATATTGGTTGCCTAAAATCCATCTCAACCTTTTCTGAACACTTTGTATTACTAGGCTCAGCAGAAAGAGAACAGCCCTTGTATTTTATAGCATTTTCTTACCTTTACATGTCGTGGGGCACTACACTTTACGCTGAGCATTCGAAGTAGACTGGGTACTTTTTGCCACATTGTAAGTGCATTTGCGTCATACTTCTAATTGTATAATAGAATTGTAGCACAAAACTTGTTTGCAAAGGAGCAATCATGGCACATGCAGCAGTAAAAATGAAAACATCTTTCATTAAAATAACGCTCGGGCGCACACTGCTGCTCGAACGACTGAGTATTTGAATGCCCAAAACATTGAAATAATGGGCCATTCGCCGTAGAGTCCAGACCTGGCACCTAATAATTTGTTTTAATTTCCGTGTGTAAAGAATAAGTGACGGGGTTTACGTTTTACGCCGGCCGAAAAAGCGATTGACGCGTTTAAAAATGAAATAAATAACATAACGCGGGATTAAGAAAACGTTTTAAAGATTGGTTTATCAACGAACAGCTTTTCCGCAAGGGCAAACAAGTAATTTTACAAATATTAACATAAATTATGGCTTGCTATCACTATCAGACAATATTGACGTTTGTTGTGCGTTTTTATTTAGTTTTAAACTTAACTGTAATGGAACGAGTTTTTACTGGACGGGAAAGTTCATAACTTTTATTTAAACAAATTGCGAGAACGGAGCGTTTCAGACAGCAATTTACCAATAAATGCCGTGAAAAAATTAATTTTTGAAAACCACTTACATTTATCTTTTTTAGCAATTGTATTTCTTAGGCTAGTTACTAGTCGTATCATACTAGCCGCTTGTATGACACGACACAGAATTGTGTACAATATTTATTAACAAAATCCTGCAATACATGTATGACACAAACCAGAACTTTATGAGAAATTCAGTCTATAAGCATGAGCAAATGGGATTAAATTACGTTGTCATCTATGTATGAGAAAATTGTCAACATAATCATCTGATTGTGGATAATGTATAATTCTGTCAAGATTTCATAATAATTGTTTACGGAACACCAAATGTTGATAATTTGTTGGCGTTTTATAATGTATTATTTTTCTGGTTTGGATACTTTTTTGGTGGTTCTAAGATATGTGCGCAGAGTTAGCGCCAGCGCGGCGGCGTAAACCCCGGTAAAACATTTACCTACCTTTGTTCTCTGTGATCATAAATGAACATTAAAAATTGCTCGTGCACACATCAATAGGATGCAGATCTGATCAAAAAATTCTACAGATATGTAGAATCACATACAAAATTTTGTTAAAACATTTTGTACTAAATTATGACCAGAATACTGTACAAAATTTCGCATCGTGTCATACTAGCCTTAAAAAATCCTAAAAATATATTTCATTGCGTCTATACATACGGAAAACAGCACATTACTAGCTGTCCAAGTACAATTTTATTAGTACTAAAATAACTGAGCTATTTATATCAAGCTGGTTCGTCTAAAGAAACTTACCACTATATACAAAATTATAAATACATCTTCAACAACAAACATTCTGCAATCAGTAAGGAGCTGATTTCTGGTTAAATGAATTCGATTAAGCAATTTTACTACGCCGCTGTCGATTTATCCGGACACACATAACCTTAAAATTTTACTACTTTAACCAGAAATTAGAATTATGGCGAGAAAAATGTAATTGTATCCATTGTTCTTGAACTACTGGGAAGCAACAAAGAAGAGGAAGTTAATCTTTGATCGTTGTAAGCGAAAGAAAAGCCCATCATTGATTAAAAAAATTAATTACTTAATATCGGTATCGGCAACGTGTTTTGAGGTTATGTTATCAACACTGGACGCGTCTACTGGCGATTTATGTTGATCCCTAAATTTTTAACCTGTTGCATGCGTTTGGTAAATTTGATATAATATTGAGACACAAAACTGTGTAACCAAGACAGTTTTCGAACGATATTGGAGCCAGTGACATATTCAGATATAATTTTTGTAAACGCGCTACACGATGTCGTCATATATGACGTCAGACTTTTAACAGTTTAGTAATAGGCTCACAATTGGCGGGTCTCTAGACACAGTGCTGACGTATAGGACACATAACCACACGGTTAGAGAGAAAATAAGACTTAAAATTAATTCTAGAGAGTTACTTACCCCGGTTTGTCCTCAGAAATAAACATTTCATGGTATGGAAACTGCCTATGGAGATCTTTTTTAATATCTTCTAGAGCTTTGGGGTCGGGATCCTCATTTAAACAGTAATCGTATCGTTCGGGATATTTTTCTAGCAATAATTTGCCCCCACAGAGATACAGCCACGCCCTGGGCCTCACTGACATGGGTATACCTTCAATTTAATTTTAAATTAACAAGCTGAAAATAACCAACACCTAATCGTGTCAACAACCACAAAATGACTCATCACAATTAATGCACTGATTTTCGCACAATTTTAAAATAAAACTCACTTTGTTATAATGGCAAGAAAGGGAAGTATAGTCCTGTTACCTTTTCGACACCGTTCCCGCACCTTCCGGTAGTTCCGTTCCATGTAGAAGTTCCACTTTGAAAGCATTTTCAGCCACTTGTGTTCTCTGCGTAGGACTGTCTCCGGCGGGGGTCCCTGCTTGGGGTCCGGGGAGTACTGCGTGCCCCCCAAGAACCCATGTCGGTCGGGCACTGTCGATATGACACTTCCATCGATTAGGGTGCTCGCTTCGCTGCATAACGACACAGTGTCGGTTGTTGTAGATGAAGCCATTTTCGTTCAATTTGACTTTAACTGACGCAACTTGCCACCCACAGGCTCATTATATTGCACATTTAATTAACACAGATGATTATGATTAGCTGCCGTGACGTATTGTGTCGATTCGAGGGTTAATTGTGGACGTTTGGTAATTTACTCACGCACCAGGTTAATCATCGACGGGAATTAAAGCTCACCAGGACGTGTTGCGAATATTAATTAATTTATTTTTATAGTTTAATAGATTGAAGAGGCGAGACCCCTTGTTTTGACATGTAAATCACATTATGCCACGAAGTTAGCTGCGGGAACATACTAAATGACAGGTGCAGTGTTGTACCTGCAATGAAATGAAGTTAGATGTTCCGTTACAGGGCCGCAGTCAGACAACATTGGACGTCCTCTCAAGGTCTCCCATTTGGAAAAATATTACTCCTATTAAATATTCCATTTAAACAGTATATCTTACATGTTAAACTAAATTATATTATTTTAGATTGTTTTACATTGAAGTCCCCCGCTCCTATAAATCTGTTGAAAAATTGAGTGTAATCTGCTGGAGTGATGAGATGTTTGGGTGGGCAATAGATTGCTGAGATTCTAAATGGAGCGATTGAATTTTCTCTTGAGATAGCTGTGGCTTGTAGGTGATTTGCTTGATATTTGCCAAGTTCGTGATGTTTGATGTTATTTAGGAAATTACAGCTGTGCCGTTAGGGTGATTTGTTGTATAAATAGTGTAATTTGGAAATTTTATGTAGCTCTTAGTAGTGAAATGGGTTTCCGAGATAAGAAGGATATCTACGTTGTGACTTTCAAGAAATATTTTGATTTCCTAAGCGTGTTAGTTTAGCCCATTGGTGTTCCAAGCTACAATATTAAGTACCTAATTGTGCCATTAAGTTAGTTTACTGAATACCGGTGTGAAAAGATTCATGATGGTCCCTATTTGTGTGATGAGGTTTTTCATCATATTCTTCATCTCTCCCATCTCATTAGTTGTCGATTTTGTGTATCGTTTGATGTTGTGTTATGTTTTCTGGAAAGTTTAGTGGCGTTGGTATTGTCCTGTGATTTGCTCTGTATGCGTATGATGTTCCTTAATCCTTGTATTACATCGGATTGAATGTATGGTCTTTTATGCAGTTTTGTGTCATCTTTTCTTAGTTGTGGGTATAGTTTTTCTTGTAATTGTTTGTGGATTAGACAACCGCGGTAGTTGGCCGAGTGATCGCCATTGCAGTGCACGCATTGTACTTTGTCATCCTTGATTTTTCTTGGGCATTCGCCTATGGGATGGTGTTGTGCACATTTGACATATCTGGGGGTATGCTGACAATAGTTATTCGTGTGTCCGAAGCGTTGGCATTTTAAGCATTGCGGGATTGTTCGTTTGGCATGTTTTTAATGACTACTTTAAAATCCCTGGCTTCTTTGGGTTTATGTGTATGGAATTGTGTGTTTTTTTGATTAAGTTGTTCGATAATAGTAGAGTATGTTTTGCTTGTTTTGCCCTGTATCTTGACTTGTTCGTTACCTAAGTGAATTAAATCGGTTGGTGTTTTCTATTGTTTCTCCTAGTCAGTATGGATTCTTCTTGGTTGGTCGTTGAGGTTTTTTTCAGGGCTTCGATTACGCTTCTTGTTCGCTACGGTTTACCAATCGTTATTTTGCAGATCGGGATATGATTGCTCGATGTAAATGGGGAATTGATTTGTTGATTGAAAGTTTGTCATAGGTTGCGAGTGTGAATAAATTGGGGGCTGTATTATTTGATTTTGTGTAGGACATGTTTGTTGAGACATGCTGTACATTTTTTGGTATGCTGGTTGCTGTTGTTGTGTTTGTCGTGTGAAATAATTAGTCGTTTGATTGAAAGCCATTATTTCTAATTGTAATTTCAATGACAATTGATAATTACAGCCAAGGTATATGTAAAATAAATAAATAACTGTAAATATTTAAATATATTACTGACCTGCAGGTCAGAGATATTGATTGCGCTCGTATTAACCTCAGCACTCGGTGCTAGGACCTTGCACTGTGAAAGTCAAACATGTACTTTTCAATGCAAAACATGAAGATTGGGGCTCCCGCTTAACAAGAACTGACGGACGCCGATTATATGCTGCTATACAAAAAAATAATATCACTTGTCTGTCTACAGGGGAACCCACCTACTGGCCCACAGACCGTCGAAGAGTCCCGGATTTCTTAGACTTCGGTATCATAAAGAGCTTAAACGTACGCCAGTGTACCATCACATCTTGCTTCGATCCAGGAGCAGATCATTCGGCCATTACAATATCTGTATGCTCGCATATAACTAAAATCCAACCACCGCATTCACTTCACAACAAACGTACATACTGGAAATGCTTTCGCAACCGATTCGAATATCTAATAGAACTACATGTTCCGCTGAAAACTGCACTTGACATAGAACGAGCAGTAGTGTCACTCACAGAATTTATCCAGCTAGTAGCATGGGAAGCTACTCCCGAATTACTAACCACTCCACAAACTTAAGACATTCCCGTCAACCTAAAAGATCAAATAGCTGAAAAACGCCGTCTCAGAAAACGTTGGCAATTTACCGGATCGGACCTAGATGAGCGAGCTCTGAACAGAGCTACCAAACAATTAAAAAACTTCTTTGCCAACATAGAAGCAAAGGAATCCAGTACTACCAGAAAACCTCAGTGCAAACGAGCGAACAGACTACTCGCTATGGAAAGCGGTACGGAAACTAAAAAGACCAATCATGCATATAACCCCTATCATGAAGAAAGATGGTAACTGGGCTCGTAGTAAGAAAGATAAGGCGAAAGCCTGTGCCGAATATCTCACCGAAGTCTTTACACCCTTCCCTTGTCAATGCCCAGAAGAAGAAACAGAAATTCTTGCATTCCTGGACCCGCCGTTCAAAATTAGTCTACTCCTTAAACCCATAACCAGCAAAGAGGTAGAAGAAGAAATAAAGAAGACCAACATAAAAAAGGTCCATGTTGCGATCAAATTACTGGGACTATCATCAAGCAACTGCAAAACAAAATTATACAAGCCCTTAAACACCTATACAATTCAATACTCACGACTCGGCACTTTCCAAACCAATGGAAAACAGCACAAATCATCATGCTACCGAAACCAGGTAAACCACTTGGTGAAATAACATCGTACAGGCCCATAAGCTTACTCCCTATCCCGTCAAAGTTTTTTGAAAAACTGGTTCTGCGTAGAATAATGCCAATCCTTGAAAATCAAGAATTAATTCCTAAACACCAATTTGGCTTTCGGAGTCAACACGGCACCATCGAACAGATACACAAGATAGTTGACAAAATATACAAGCATCTGGAAAGAAAAAGATACTGTTCTGCGGTGTTTCTAGACGTGAAGCAGGCCTTTGATAAGGTATGGCATCAAGGGTTATGCTATAAACTAAAAAAAAACATTTACCTTACCAGCTATATGAACTGATGAAGTCATACATATCAAATCAACATTTCTTGATAAAATACCAAAACCACGACTATCAAACCCATCTCCTCAGGCGTTCCACGGGGTAGCGCCCTAGGTCCCCTACTGTATTTACTATATGCTGCCGGCCTACCTACATCTCGACTAACAACATGAGCTACTTATGCGGGTGATATGGTCATTTTAGCCTCGCATATAAATCCACAATCGGCAACGAGGTACCTCCAAGTTCATCTCAACAAAATTCAACGCTGGACTAGGACATGGCGAATTGGACTGAATGAAACCAAGTCCCATCACGTCACATTCACTATGAAAAGGGACAACTGTTCACAGTAACCGTAAACGGACATCAGCTTAACCATACAGAATCAACAAAATACTTAGGACTACATCTCGATAGGAGACTAACTTGGAGAATCCACATATTTAACAAACGCAACCAACTAGGTCTACAATTTCGTAAATTATACTGGATGATAGGAAGAAGATCGAAACTATCTTTGGAAAACAAGATACCAATCTATAAAATAGTTCTTAAACCAATATGGACATACGGAAATCCCTTATGGGAAACTGCGTCCACATCAAATGTGGACATCATTGAACGATTCCAAAACAAAATGTTGCGAACAATTGTTGATGCACCGTGGTACGTTCCCAATAAAGTGTTTCTTAATTACCTGAGTGTACCCACAGTGAAATGCGAAATACAGAAGTAGAGAAGAAGACTTAGTGCTCATCCAAATGACATTATACATCATCTAATGGACAATAACAGTGAACCAAAAAGATTGAAAAGGTTTAAACCATCATAGCTATCCACACGGTTTCAACATTAATTAGTTTACTTAATTTCAATTAACATATAGTTTGGATTATCGTAAATACTATTAAGATAAAGATAATGTAGGGAGAGGGTTCACTGGAACTCGACTTCACATGAGTAAATGTAATCAGCAGTGATACTGCATAATATGCAGTATGCTTTATATTATAAAGCGTAGGAAAAATACATAACATTGGCGCTACTAACTACAGAGCAAATCGCAGCTGTATTCAGGCAGCCCCGTAAACGTAGGACTCAGGGAAAGAAAAGAAGTCGATCTATCGGCCTATCATTATTTTATCACATTTTTGACATTATCTTATTTTTGTTTATTTTATTAAAGCGACTACCAGTTTTTCTTCAGGTGGAATACACCTTCTCAGCTTTGTGTCAACACCACGTATGTCTTCTTTTATGTACTCCAGGAGCTCAAAAAAGAAGATTTTGACATGCGAAAATACCGAAAAAATTTAACTTCATCAGCACAAAGTTCATTAAACAACGTAGGATACAATCCTTTGTCTTCTCTTGAAGCTATCATTGAATTTATATGAATTTTCCGACTCTTTCTTCTTCTCCTTTTGAATAAAAGAGCAGGGAGAAGCAAACTTTAGCATGATGCCATTTTCTCATGTATGCAACGTAGTAACAACTAAAAAACCCATAAATACGTAGTACTAGATGCTTACGGTAGCCAAGATTTATTTTGTGCTTCAATTCGGTGGCTCCACTAGTTGCGACCATCAGTTACACCATCAGTTACACCACCAGTGGCCTAGTCCAATAGTGGCCTGAGGCAATAAATTTATATTCAAATTTATTTATATCCATATTGCTTTAGAAAGCACGTAAAGCCGTCGGTCTCGGTTGTCATATAAACATCTTTGACAATCGTAAAAAGTGTAGTGGAACTTTTCCTTTCTGCTCGACGGCTTATGCTAGCCACCTGCCCAGCATATGTGCAAAGAGGACATTGTATCTCGTTTTATTTATTCTATATTTTATTTTTGCACTGTATGTATGTACAACTGACCTTTACACTTTTGTGTGTTCGCCACTGGATTTACTTTGTGTGTATGTTATATGTATTTGCCATAAGCCAAATAAATATACAACCTACTTCATTGTAGGTAATTAACAAGACATTGGCCTTTATTAAAGAGGAAGAAGAAACGTCTATTTTTAAATATAATAATACGATGTAAATCTCCTCTATATTACCGCCAGCGTCCCTTATAATTTTTGTGTAGTTACGGCCCTGCATTAAAACAGCTTTGCCACGTTGCCAAGTTTCCACAACAGTTGTATCTTTTTCTACTTTTTTATACATTCGTAGGAAATAAGTAGGAATTATTAATATTAAAAATACATTTGGCAACAATGAAACAAACAGGACGCTTATTTACATGTTTTATAACAAAAATAACCTGAATTAACCTGAAATTTGAACCTGCACCGAGCAAAGTCCATTAATTTAACCATTTGAAATCACCCTATCCCATTTATTAAGTAATACACGTTCCTAAGCGTCTACACACAACACAATGGCTCTATTCCGAAGCATTTTTGTAAAGGCCGGTGAGTTCATAATACATTTAGATGGCTTTAAATCACCCCCCGTTTGTTGTAAACTATTTTTATAAGGCTGTAAAGGTACTTATAAATAATAATTTTCACAGCCCCCTCAGTTAGTTCAAATGTCCGGGCCATAGCCTCCTTATCAGCACTGTCGGAAACTCATCAAATGCTACAGAAAACGTGCAGAGACTTTGCTGAGGGTGAACTGAAACCGATTGCTGCTAAAATTGATCAGGAGCATATGTACCCAGCTGAGCAAATCAAAAAAATGGGCGAGCTCGGTCTTATGGCTGTAGCAGTTCCGGAGGAGTACGGTGGGACTGGGCTTGATTATTTGGCCTACGCTATTGCCATGGAGGAGATATCACGAGGGTAAGTCGAATTGTTTTAAATCCTAATTAGATTAGTTGACTAAGGTTGTTTCAGCTGTGCAAGCACGGGAGTGATAATGTCCGTTAACAATTCCCTTTATCTAGGGCCAATAAATCACTGGGGCACAAAAAATCAAAAGGAAGCGTTTATAACTCCCTTTACGACTGGTCAGAAAGTATTGTGAGATCCAAATCAGAAGTTAATTTTATTAACTATTATTTCAATTAGATCGGGTGTTTTGCTCTCTCGGAACCCGGAAATGGGTCTGATGCAGGGGCAGCTTCCACGGTTGCAGCGCTACAAGGAGACCAATATGTACTTAATGGCACGAAAGCTTGGATCACAAACGGTTATGAAAGTGAAGCCAGCGTTGTCTTGGCAACGACAGATAAAAATCTCAAACATAAAGGTATTTCTGCGTTCATTGTCCCCAAACCCATTAAAGGGCTCGAATTGGGCAAAAAGGAAGATAAGCTGGGCATTAAAGGATCCTCGACGTGCAGTTTAATCTTTGAAGACTGCAAAATACCCAAACAGAACATTCTGGGTGAACCTGGAGAGGGCTTTAAGGTTAGAGAACGGTAACAAACTACAGTTTGATAGTTTTTTAAACATTTCAAAACTTTTTTTATATTGATTCTTGTTATTAATGAGGAAACGTACCTAACCTATAATAAATAATTTTAATTTTAAAATTGTAGGTTATCTGTCATTTCATTAGTTTAAAACTTCGTTGTACAAAATCCCGTTAGAAAAATACTACCGGCAAAACAAATGTATTTAAAAATGTTGTTAAATAAAACAGATGTAATATTTTTGCAGATAGCGATGATGACATTAGATGCAGGTCGTATAGGTATAGCATCACAAGCCCTGGGCATCGCACAGGCCTCTTTGGAGGTGGCAGCAGAGTATGCATCCAAACGTTTATCATTTGGAAAACCACTTACAAAATTGCAGAGCATTCAGACTAAACTGGCTGATATGGCCCTTCGATTAGAAGCCGCTCGACTGCTCACGTGGAGAGCTTGCTGGCTCAAAGACAATAAGAAGCCCTTTACCAAGGAGGCTGCCATGGCCAAGCTTGCCGCTAGTGAAGCTGCTACGTTCTTGAGCCATCAATGCATACAAATTTTAGGTGGAATGGGGTAAGTTTCGTTAAACTGATAATAAAGTGCAATTACTTTTGGTGGAAATAGGCACAAAAAGTGAGGTTAAACTCATCAAACTGTGGGATATAGCTTTAACATAAAAGTAAGGTTCGGTGTTTTGTTATAAATTTTGTGAGGAATTGGGCGAGTTCCATTAAACTGATAATAAAGTACAATTATTGTTGGTGGAAATGGGCACAGAAAGTGAGGTTAAACTCATCAAACTGTAGGATATAGCTTTAACATAAAGGTAAGGTTAGGTGTTTTGTTATAAATTTTGTGAGGAATTGGGCGAGTTCCATTAAACTCATAATAAAGTACAATTACTTTTGGTGGAAATGGGCACAGAAAGTGAGGTTAAACTCATCAAACTGTAGGATATAACTTTAACATAAAAGTTAGGTTAGGTATCTTATTATAAATGTTGTGAGGAATAGGATGAGTTTCTTTAAACTAATAATGAAGAACAAATACTATTAGTAGAAATGGGTACAGAAAGTGAGGTTGACTCATCAAACTGTGGGATATAACTTTAACATAAAAGTTAGGTTAGGTATCTTATTATAAATTTTGTGGGGAATGCGGTGAGTTGCTATCGGTAGATATTGATATGAATATAAAGTTATGTTCCGCGCAGACTGTAAAGCATAACGTTAACCTAAAAATTAGGTTACGTGTCTTATTAGCTATTTTGGGTGAAATAGGGTTAGGTAAGGTATCTGTTGTAGGTTAATTAGGGAATTTGAGGTTAAAGTCCTTCATATTTGATTCTGAATTTTTGTTATTTTTTTTAGATATGTTTCGGATATGCCTGCAGAAAGGTTCTACAGGGATGCAAGAATAACAGAAATTTATGAGGGCACTTCGGAAATTCAAAGGCTGGTTATAGCTGGAAATCTACTAAAAGAAATGGGACTCTAATTAATTTTTTTCATATCACACTTTCAAAATAATTACGTTTCGTTCTTTGACGATTTTAGCCTAGTTTGTAGTTTAAATAAGTTTATGTCAATTTTAAGTATTCTTTGGTTAACGTTTTATGTGTCCGTGACATTGTGTTCATTTATTTTATTCTGCCATATTAATTATTTTCTACACACAGACACCTATTTTGGTATGATCAGTTACCGACACATTTTTAACATTAATCAGTAAGGTTAGGTTAAACCGATTGTAAAGTTTGTTCAACATTTGGTCTTACAAGTTTTTTTAAATGTTATCTGTACGAGAAGTGTTTGTTTTGTGCTTCTTTATATTGTTTTTTTTTAATTTCTGTCTGTGCTAAAGTAGTTTTAGTATAAACAAAAAATTAGGTTATGGTATACAATCCTATTTTATCATGTTGATTTTTAAATATTGTATTAAGTATCTGTCGTGAGACATCATTTAAGAAGTACCTTATCATTAAATAAAAAAAATCATAAATACAAACTGTAATTATTTTATATTAAAACGAACCAGTCATCGGATATTACAAAAATTCAAGTGAGCAAATTCCTGTAGGTACTGTTACTAATGCTACTGTAATAAATACTAACCTTAACTACAGTAAAATATAAAAATACCACAATACTTAGAAGAATGTTGTCAAGTTATGATCTGTATCACATCATGACTTACTATCTAGCCTTAAACTAATCTTAAGACTACACTACGTCTCCATCTCATCTTTGTCCTGGTCCTTCTCACCATCATAAAATTCATTTTTTGCCTCCACAATCTTATCCTCTAGGTCTTGGCTTATCCGCACATCCGGGTCCTCCTCATCCCTGCTTTTATCATCGTCAGGTATGGCATCCCCGGGCACATCGTGCATTTGCACACTCGGTGAATGCTGACACATCTTTAAGTTATCGTACACGTACCTACGAAAACCTGCTTTAGCTTCAGGTGAACAAACAAAATGGAAACATAACCTCAAACCATTTGTATTCTATACACCAAAAATATTTGAATGAAAAGATAGAGTTGAAAAACAGCTTTACTTTATTCAATTGTTCTAGATATAAATTGCAAAGTTTTGCATTTTAGAACTACTTACTTTGTGATAGCTTCCAGGTACTGCCTACTGTTGGCGTTTTCTTGCCGCGTAACCACTTCGGGGTGTAACGTGAAGTCAGGAGCAAAAAACTCCAGATATTCTGTATAAGGAAGTTCATTTGAGATCTGTTCATCCACAAGAAGGGAGGTTTCATAAGTCCAACATCTGGCAACGTTGCGAAGCGTGTAACCACCGCCGCCAACGACTAATGTAGGAACATTCAGGTCACGGACGAATTTTACACATTCCCCGTGACCTTTTGTACTTAAAGAAAAGCAACCTAACCTATAAAGCACAAAACAAAAATAATTAAAGATTATCGAAATTTTTAAATTTAACAATTTGTTGGGTTATGTAATGGCAAGCAGTTGGGTCGTCACGGCGGAAGTTTAAAACTTCAAGAGAGGCCTCACTCCTTATGTACAGCCTTTATAAACGACAACCTTAATGAAAAAGCCTCTAGAGTAGAGAAAGAAAAATGATAAACTATGCGAAAGGTGTATTATGTAGATAAAACAAAGGATTGGCAGAAGTGAGGTTAGACAACAGGCATCTGCGTCACGTGCTTGCTGTACCAAGAAAGATGACGTGATTTGTCAGCGTTGTGAAGGTGGAAATATAGCCTTAACAGCCATTTGAGGAGGCATGGTGTTTGGAATTTAGAATATAAATTTAGAGGGAGATCTATGAAAATGCACATTGTTGTTTGTCTATGATGTGTTACCACGCGCGATGGGATTTTGCCAGTTTTATTTTACACTTTAAAACAATGCACGGAACATAACTTTCACAAAGATCAAATACTTCTACCATAGGCAAATAAACACTTAGACGTCTGACGTAATGTCACGAAATTCTAGGCTCGGTTGGACTGTGTCACAAGAGGGCGCCTTGTATCGGTGTGTTTCCGAATTTAGCACGGCGCTACGTTTCTATAAACTAGTAGTAAGAGTGAGATGGCGCTAGCAAAGTCATGCGATTTTTTGCCCGAGCTGCCTACCCTTACCTGGAAAGTAGCCGTAATCCCTGGCGATTAACTATTGTATGTTTATTTGTATTACAAGATTTTAACAAAAGAAATATAAACCAGCAAGGAGCAGTCGATTTTGGAAAACCTATTTTGCGGAAACGTTTAATTCCTCTCCGTTTTAAAATTCTATATATATTGCGATCTGACATTATATTGTTTT
>JABXWE010045488.1:0-17323 GCA_014611495.1 Limonius californicus
ATTTGTTCTTAATGTTTATTGTATTTTTGATGTATTTTGGTGAAATTTTGTGTAAAATCTAATTATTAAGCACATGTAAATTTTTTATCTCAGATTTGGATGTTTTTGGTGTTAAAAGATGTGTAATTTTATCAGGATTGTAAATCTGATATTTGTTTATTGAAATTTTATATGGTATTATTGTTATTAATAATTTAATAATATTATAAATCAGCTGTATATTGTAGAGATAATAATTTGGAATTTCATTGGTCCATCTTATGGGGAAATATGCGCCGAGGTCTCAAAATTCACCAAAATTTGTATTTAGTCTGTTTTAGATGCTTGATGTAAAAGCACGTATAATGTATTCACTCCCTTGTTAATTATTAATTGTGCTTAAGAGCCAATATTCAAAATTATGGGTGGTGCCCAAAATTGTTTACCTAAATTGTTAGGGTTATGTCGTCATATTAAAAAGTTATAATTTATGTAAAAGTTATTACTAGTGTTTATATTAATTTAAAAATCAGAATAATAAAAATTTATTTTTTCTATAATTAATAAAAAGTGTTTAATTTGTTTTAAATAATTCAACTTACCTGAAGTGAACAGTCAACGATGTTTTCATTTCCAAATTTATGGAAAATAAGTTATAAAAGCCTGTTAAATGCAAAGTGCTATTATTAATGCATTAAAAGAAGGAAGTTACTTACCATTTCTTGGTTATTTATTGGGTTTCACTGCAACTGTGGGCGACTTATCAACGAGCGAGGTCGAGCTGAGTGGAGACGCGATCATCTGTTAGTTGGTGGGAATTGTTGACAACGCATTTTTGACAAGTCAGATATACACAGTGCTACATCAACATTGGAATATACACTTGGAGTCAACAATTATAGGAAGCACAGATAAGTCTTTTTAGTAATTTTATTGATGTGTGTTGAATTTATTATTATATTTTGTAACTGTCAATGGGCGAGGCCACGAATTTAAGAACCCTGAGATATTTAAAATGTTTGTATGCTGTTATTAATAATTTATTTTATGGGCGTAACCAACATAAAAAATTTTATTTTAAGCTAGCCGAGGTATATTAATCAAAATTACATTCGATTATATTATTATTAATTATTTAATAGCATATTACACAACAATATATATATATATATATATACAGGGTGATTTATAACACGGGCCCAAATTTCTGCAGTGTGTGGGGGAACGCAGTAAATAAAAGTAGTTCCGGTGAACATATACAGATATGGTGGCCGAATTGTACGGTCTTCCAGGTCAGTCAATTTAACCCCCCCTGATGTTTTTGGAACCACGATCAAAATATTGTTATCGACAAATGGTAGAAATTAAGGTGCAACTTTAACAGCATAATTAAGATGCATTTACATGTACCTGAAACACAACAGGACTGTTTAAACGAGTACGACAACCAGAGAAGGCCTGTAGTCATCGGTGTGAAACAGCAGCTAAAAGATAGCAGCCAATTTGGTCGAAAACAACCAAAGAGCCCAACACAAACACTAAAATTATAGACCGCCGATATACGAATTAACAACAAAATTTGCAAAATTAACAATTCCATTTTATTAATAAAATATCTTCACGCAACTTAACAATAAGCTAGACAGATAATTATAATAAAATACCGGCACACCCTTTACCAGAAACTACTAAATATATGAAAAATCGCTAACTAAGAAACTGTGTTTGATTCCACCACTAAATGTTATCCAATAATTCTACATTCAGAGGCTAATCAACGGAAAGTATTAGTAAAGAGTCGCAGGCCGTCGAATTCTACATTCGGGCATTCTGGTCATTAAATGGGTGTTGGTATTTTATTCTATTTATCTCCTAGTGTTACTTTGCATGAATATACTTAATGTATGAAATAGAATAGTTAAATTTCCAATGTTGTTGTTAATTCGTGTATCAGCAATCAACAATTTTAGTGTTTGTGTGGACTCTTCGGCTGTATTCGGCTAAATTGGCTGCTATCTTTTAGCTGCTGGTTCACACCGGTCCTGTATTCTCACAACACGAAAGAATTTCAAACATTCTTTAGCATTTCGGGTAATTCTAAACTCATGCGAAAAATTTCAGCCACGTATAGCTGAGGTTATTTAATCCCTTAATTACATAGTAATTTTTTATATTAATTCACAAAAATGTAAATCATTTTTTTGTTTCCTGACGGGTTTTGATAAACCCTGGAAAGCCAAAGATCCAAGCTTAATTTCAAGTCAAGTAAAATGTAGAATTGAGTGTAAAATGTGTGTGAAATCTGACCCAGAACTGAAAACTTTTTTTTAGAATTTGTAAATTAAGTGTATATATTTAAATTGTTATTTCTATTTGAAACTTTGTTATTTAGCTCATTAAATAATATAGGTTCGTACATAATTAGAATGACCTATTTTTTGGGAAAACGAATGCTACTTTAGTAGAACCTGCAGAAAAAACTTTTAATCTTGTGTCAAGACATACCCTAATTTACATTTACAATGTTTTTACCAACTGTTCACTTTTGGGTCAGATTTCATCCACTTTTCACACTCAATTGTACATTTTAATTGATCTTTACTGGAAATTAAATGAGGATTATTGGCTTTTGAAGACAGCAAAGTTTATTATAATCAGACAAGAAACAACGAAGTTATTTACATTTTAGTGAATTGATGTAAATATTTCAAAGTTCAATACATCCGTAACGTGATTTAGGGGTTAAATAAGCTCAGCCATACATAGTAGTAGTTTATCCGTTTCCAGTTGAACCTTTACCTGGTGTTTTAAGGACATCCTGTATAATTAAGTTACTAACACTGATAAATATTTGAAAATAGGGACTCTGTAATCGGTATACATATTTTAACAAAGCTATACAACAACCCCCCTTATGGGGGAGGCCCTTGTCCAACAATGGGATGTTGCGGGCTAATAATAATATACTAATAAGCCCTGACGATATTTCTGCTTAATATTATAGGAAATACACATACAAGGAAAACCGGTATGTTTTACAATGTTAATTTTGTCGTAAAACATTGTTATTAAATCAGATTTTTATATAATTTGTGTATAAAATACGTGCAGCTTTTAGTTTACATACGCAATAAATTTTTATTTAAAAAAATGTCTTCACTTTGATGTGAGAGAGGCCCCGGGGGGATTCGAACCCCCGATCTCCTGTTTACTAGACAGGCGCTTTAACCAACTAAGCCACGGCGCCTTTGGTGGCAGAACGTTCGCTTTCATGCTAGTTATAGTTCACGCCGATCCATACATATTGTTATATTTTTGTTAATATTTTGAATACAAAAATTATAATCGTTCGGCGCACATCTTTGAGCATTTATAATATATTAAATATGTAGAGCAAATTATTACCGTTATGTGCGGTATAAAGTCGCTGTGAAATAATTTATTATCGGGCTCTCAGAAAGGAAAGGGGATTGACAAAAGGAAGTAGGTTTTGCATTTTTACACGCCGCACTGACGAAGATACATATTACAATAAATAATTAGCCAATCTACAACTAACACTAATTTATTTTTTCTTGTCTGCGTCTCACCATTGGACGCATTTCTGTGACTTTGTAGGATTTCTCTGTGCTTCAACAAATCGTTGCTTATATTCAAACAATTAAGATAAGTTAGAGCGCTCGTTTACTATAATATACTTTAATTAGCAGCTCTATATTTGGGTTTTTGATTTCGAAGTCTTTAGAATTAAAAGTTTTTTTCTACTTTAAGTTTTATTTAATATTTGCCTGCCTTTAAATAATTCTAAATATTCGGGTAATTTCCAAGTATTCATATTCGTTTTAATTGTAGTCATCATACCCTTGGTTTACCCAGAACTTCCATCCGAAATTTAAAGCTTCTGCAATGTTCGAGTTTTCCAAAAATGTTGCAACAACGCGCAATATAAATTTCACATTTTAAAACAAACGTAGGTATTGACGTAGTTTTATTATTTTAAGTAATTTGACTTTCTGTGACAATTTGCTGATCAAAACGCCGTGTTTAATTCTCTTTGCATTCATTATCTTAGTGTTACCTTCAGTTTAGTTTATTTGTGTTCGATTTCCCAAATTAGCGTCATGGAGTACAGTTTTGTGGAGTATGCAGACATGTATTTGATTTTAGGGGAATGTCGTAGCAATTTTAATGCTGTTGTTAATTTGTATGCCGAACGGTTTCAACAGAACAGAAGGCATCCAGATAGTAATGTTATTCGACGATTGGATCTACGAATGCGAGAAACTGGAAGAACTGCACCCACTCCGGTAGCTGACAGAGGCCGTCCTCATCGAGTATTGTTACCACTGGTTGAAGAAAATATTTTAAATGTAGTCGATAATGAACAAAGTACTCGATCCATTGCCAGAATGTTTGATGTTAGCCAAAGAACAGTTCATCGCTGATTACAGGAAAATGACTTGCACCCGTATCATTACCAACGAGTACAGGGATCATTACCAAGAAGTCTATCAGTAAAGAGTGAGATTCTGCAGATGGTTACTTCGTGAGCAAGAAAGGGATTCTGGTTTTATTGGACATATCTTGTGGACTGATGAAGCTACGTTCACCAGAAATGGAACATTTAATATCCATAACATGCACCAATGGACCTACGAAAACCCCCATGCACTGTACCAAACAAATCATCAAGTTCGGTTTAGCGTTAATGTGTGGGGTGGTATTATTGGTAATAGGCTTATAGGACCACACATTTTGCCTGATCGTCTAAACGCGAATAATTTTGTGGAATTCTTAGACACCAATTTTAGGGATCTATTAGATGATGTACCATCAGAAATATGTTTTTTCAAATGGACGGGGCACCAGCACACTGGGGAATTCAAACACGAAAATGGTTAAATCATGAATTTCCAGAACAATGGATTGGTCGTGGCAGTTCATTGCCTTGGCCACCAAGAAGCCCAGATTTAAGCTGTCTTGATTTTTTCTTCTGGGGAACATTAAAAGCATTTGTGTATGCAGTGGAAATTGATACCCGAGAACAACTTCAGCAACGAATAAAAATGCAGTAGTTATAATGATTCGACAAAACAATATGCTTCAAAATCTAGAAGGGATCATAATACGTAGGTGTATAAAAGTTGCATAGAAGTTGGGGGTCGCCACTTTGAGCAATTTCTGTATTTGCAAAATAAAAAACCTAAAACGTAGTCCATATTTCCTTACTGGTTATGTACTGTTAATTCAAAAATGCAAGCAGCTCATTACAATTAGAATATTACCACGAAGGAGGTTTAGAATGCCTGTATACGATCTCCTTAGGTTCTGTATTACATCAAGTGAGTTGCTATGTGAATCGTAGGCTACTTAACACACAGCTCAGTAGAGTGAACCCAAATAGAGAAATACATATACGTCATCGTGCGCCGTTAACCAAATTACGTCTGGACGAGTCCATCTTACTGTTTCGGGTGAATCTTAGCACATAGGCGTCCGTCTGCTTTACTTGAAGTGTGTGTTGCGACGTGCCCGTTTATTATGTTCTTTTAGCTTTTATTATCCAGTCTGCACTTTATTTAACAAACAGTTCTTTTCAGAGCTATTCAATATTTGACACGTTATATTGGAATAAGTATGGTGTTTGTAGAATTTATGAAAAAAATGTACGTTTAAATTAAAAAATTTTTCAAATTAATCAAAATTATCAAATCAATATTCAATCAAATATCACAGAGAAACTTATTAACAAAGTTAAAAACCTAACCTCAAATATGGAAGTTAGGAGTCCGCGGGAAGGTTATACACAGTCAGGGTCGCGAAATAATTGCAAATGTGTTGAAATTTATGAAAGAATAAGCTGCAAATGGTGCTCCTACAATACCGTTAGGAAATTTTAAGGAACGTATCATGGCAGCTACCGGAATTTCCGACAGTTCTTACCGACGCATTTCTAAAGAGGCTGGACAAGTGGCATCTGGTGCAGTGACTTCGTTTTCAACACCACATAAACAACGACCACGTACAAGCCGCAAAAGCGACATTTCAATTGAAGAGATTAAAATTTATATAAAATTTTAAAGTTGTAAAATGTTTATAAGCAAAATAAATAAACTTACAGATCTATTCTATTAAATTGTGGCCTTTTCTTTGACTTTTACGTTTTTACGTACTGTAAACAAAAAAGTCATTTTGCGTGTACACGGATGTCATGTATAAATCAATTAATTATGATAAGTTTTCGAATGATCCCTAATATACATCACTGTGTTACGCCACTGGTGAATCTTTTGGCGCGCAGGTTTTGATGACGTACATGTATTTCTCTATTTGGGTTCACTCTACGACTGACCACACAGTGTTGCTAAGTTTACAAAACTTTAATTAAGAGTTCTTCAAAAACTAAACGCTTTCGAGCAAAACGTCTGTAGAACTTTTTGTTCAGTTTCTGATGCAGAATCGCGTGATGTAAATATTTTCCGCCAATTAAAATTCTCCCTGTATATAAAAATTCCCAATAATAGTTCAAAAATCCGGTAAAATCAACTTGCTTTAACGACATATGCATTAATTTAGTGAAATTCTTACACCTTATTGTAAACCTCCATCCTTTAAGAAAACAATACAAGCAACCCTAATCTCAAGATTTATCTGATTTTTAATTGATAAGTGATCTTTCAACTTGCAGTTTTTTTACTGGTACACAACATATCCAAGATTGAAATAAGGTGAACAAATTATTAAAAAATCATAAGAACTGACGATAAAAAATTGACAAAGGTAGTGTAAAAATTCGGGAAAATCAATCTACTTCTACAACTTATGTGAAATTAATTTAGTGAAATTTTTCATCCTGTTGCAAGTTACCATCCTTTAAGAACATAATGCACACATCCCCAATCTCAAACATTATTTGATTTTTTTATAATCGGAACAATGTCAAGATCCAATATATTTTCCCATATACGAGGGCTGTTCTCGGCAGTTGCCGAGAAGAATACTGGACTTGTACGAAACATGATTGAAGAGGATCGGCATGTTACTGCCAGGAGTATTCAACTTTAAAGATTGGTGTGAAAGCAATTGACACACACCATTTTACACAAATATTTGATGGTATGTAAACTTTGTGCTCGTTGGATTCCCCGCAATTTGATTCCAGTTCAAAAAGAAAACCGTGTGGCATGGTGCAGATCTACACTGGATCGTTTTGACAATGTTTCGTCTCATTTGGTGTACAACATCATTACAGGTGATGAAACGTGGGTATACTGCTATGATCCCGAAAGAAAGCAACAGGCGGCAGTTTGGGTCTTTGAGAACGAAACAGAAAGATGGTCGCCCCATATTTTGGAATTACTGGACATATTTTCACTGTAGCACTGGAGGATCGTCGTACTGTGGAAAGGAATACTTTGAAAAATTATAAATAAATGTGTTTTGTCAATATATTATCTATTAGTTTACTAGGCTCGGCAGAAAGACAACAGCCCTCATATTATAGTAAGTATTATCTTTTACAGTGGCTGCAGTTAGTTTTTCAGTGTTCTAGTAGACGGCCCGGGTCGGACAGGGGAAGGAATATAGTGGTTTGACCGTATAAATAATTTATATTTAATTTTTGGTTGCTAAGTCGCTTTCAGTCTTTTTGGCACGTGCCTGTATAACTTAGAAGTTATCCCAAATACTAGTCTTCTTAATATCAAAATGTTAATAATCGACTGCGTCTGTAAAATCCACTTCAAATATTTCTCAAGACGGATTCAATATGTTCACAATGGTTTTTGTCCAGCATAACCATTTTATAAAATTTCGAATTTTCAAATTTTTTTTGTGTTTTTTAATGCTTGTATGCGAATACAAGCATTTTAGAATTTTCAAAGTCCTGCCTTCTTCATAAGAATTTACATTTCTCTAATTCTTTTAACGATTTAGTTTCGAGTTAATTACAATATTTTGAAGTTTAATGAGAATTTCAAAGTGTTCGAAGGGTAAACGTAATGTAGATTAAAGTGTAGTGTATTAGAACAAAAATCTATATACAGAAACACACGTATGTATTTTAGAATCTAACATTTTTGCAATAATTTTTATATTAACAGAAAACTTAATCTTCTTAGATTGAAATGAGTGTATCCACTAATTCTTTTCAACTATGGACTTTAACACATACTTGTATATAAGAGCTACGGTGTTTAATACTTGTTCTGTATTAATTGAGCTATAAAAATTTGAACACGTAAAATTTTGAACGATAATTTGAACGTACCATCATGGTTGGTAGAATAACGAATAATGAAGTTTGTAAACAATTTGATGGTGAAATTTTAGGTGTTGAATAATGCTTTCCGACTTATAATTGCAATAAAGAACAAAAATTAAAAAATTTACTTTTGTTTATAACAATTCATTAAATCCCATGGTAGAAAAAATCAAAGAGGTTATTTAATAACAGAATTCCGCATTTTGAAGACATACAAAAATGATATTATCGAAAAATTATTTATTAATACAACTGTAACAGCTTTGTTTATATTTTAATATTACAAATCTCTAAGATTTAAGCTTCTTGCCGTTAAAATAATTATTTTAGTTATTAGCGAGAAAATATTACAGTTTTTTAAACCTTTCTTGGCCCATTATGTATTGGAAAATGTTGAGCAATTTACTTTTTGGTAACTTTTAATTTTTCTGAACAAGCTCTGGAAATGATAGAAAAAAACCCCATGCTAGATTGTTGCGAATTCGGTGGTGACAACAACCAACAGTGGATATTTTTGCAAGGGAATAAATGAATACCTCGGGGCTGTTTGGCGTCGTCACCGTCGTGTTGACGTTGGGTAGACGCCTCCGTATTATTGGCGTCTTCTGTTGGCTGTTGGCGTATTCTTCCTCTTCAATAAAGCCAGTGCTAATATTTAGTTGAAACATTGCTCCAAGCTTTTTACCATTGTGCTCTTTATATTATTTCTGGTATATTGCACAAATGCTATTCTTCGCGAGGAAGTGGAAAATGCAAGTTTGTTATGTTGATTGTGTAACCTTATATGAGGCTTTTTTCAACTGCTTATATAATTCATAACCATAAAAATCATTATAGCGATGGAAAACAAAGTTAATGACCTGAAGTTAATTTTCTACTGATTTATTTAACAAACTTAAATTGTCTGTAAGACTAGATTTTTAAGTAGACAATTACACAGCAGACATTCCATATTATTCTTTAAATGCAAAAATATTAAAATTGTTTAAATATTTCAAGAATTGTTTTCTTGATAATATAGCTTAGGATGTTGATTATGTACGAACAGATTATAGACAGTTTATATTTTCAGGGTTACTATGATAAAGTTTAAAATTAAGTTTGATTCTTTATACCAAACGCTGTTATCTAGCTACTATTCATTAGTCAATATTTTAGAGTTTTATTACGTTATATCAGGAAATTTTTAAGGAAAAAATGGGTTTCTATTCTATATTTATCATTTATCATGGGCGTGATTTTTGTAGGAATTATTATATGCTGTAAAATTTCAGTTTAGTGTTGTATTGCAGATATCTGAAACATAATTTTAATTCTCTTTTGATAGGAATTTAATTTAAGAGTAATCGATTAGGGTTCTAGTTCGGCTATTCGAATGACGATGGCGCGGTAAGCTATTTTCCGTATGGTGTATTTACGCAAACAATTTTTTTTCTTGTTTATTCATACTATTATTTGGCACCCTTCGAGTCTTTCGTTAGTGTTGGTGTGTTGAATATGTGCATTGTACTTAAGCGGCCAACACAAGGGCGCCTAAAATATTGTTATTAGAGTATTGTTTCGTTAAAATGCCCTTGATGATGGTTTCATTTTACCTTATTTAGTGTACCCTTTTGTTTATTCTTTGTTGTAACTAACAACTGTTTTCATATTTGGAAGATGTAAATTAATCCACAGAGGTTAGCTATATATTTTTGCACTAACTGTATAAATTCATTAATTATAACTTGGTACTATTAGAAGTTTTGGTGCTCTGATATTAGTTTAGTGTATATTTTCATAGGTAAAGTTAGATGAGGACGCCAACAGGACAGAAAATTGACTTAGAAAAAATAAAGTAATTACAGAGTTTACTAAACAGTTTTGCATCTTATTGGATTGTTTATTTCTCTTCTACATATCGACAGTACTGTAAAAAAACGGTTTCGCGTCACTCCTAATTGAAAGCAATTATAATTTTCTTAGAGATTAGTACTTTAGTATTTACAGCAGATATCTGGTGCTATTTTACATTTGTGGAGTAAGAATACTGCGATAATTAATATACAGTGAGAATTTGATAACACCTTAAATGAGCAAGAAACATCAGAAAAATAAAAAGTTTTTGATACTTACGTATTTTTTCGATGCTTAAAGAGAAAAATGAGGTTTTCTTAGACTTTAGTAAATGTTTGAATAATACTGCAGGCCCTGTAAAAGACAATGCGTATAATATACGACAAATTAAATTGGTAAGACAGTCTGTGCATTGTTCTGATTGTAGGAAAATTAGTAAATCTAGACATTGGGATTGTGTGGATTATGTTCTTAAAGAATGGTATTTTGCAATACGGTAAACAAATTTCACTAAATTAGGTCTAAATACATTTTTCCATATTATTACATTACTTTTGGCAATTGTTAATCATTAGTTCTTATGATTTCTTTGGTGACAATAGAAAATACTTATTTTCAGTCAGTTTAGTAGCCCTTTAAGGAATTAAAATAATTTCTTGTAGTACCTGTTAATTATATAAAAAGTAAAACCGGAAATATTTTGTTGTTATATTTAACTGTTTTCTTAAAGTGAAATTGTTCTCTCTAGAAAAAGAAAATAGTTCGTAGATATGTTTCTGTAATATTATAACTACGTTCAAATCTAGTACTGAAGAGTTCCAAATTGTTAAAAAATTATTTTTAATCTTTTTGGTTTTCTTTATATAATTTTCAATTATTGATAATGAAAATGTATACAAGAATAAGATTTCTCTTATTTACAATTACATATTTCTTGACTTGCTAACTACCTCTATAGTACTAGCTAATTTGGACTTAAACTGTAAACAAGTTGGAATTATTGCAAACATTTCTAGAAGCTTTAACAAACTATGACATTAGATAGTTCGAGCAGTTGATTTCAAATCATCACTGTAAACAGTGTTAATTGCCTAAATGTAATTGATTAATTCCATTTATCATAGTTTTTTTCTACATTGTGACGGATTTAGAGCTACTATGTTATAGTATTTAAACCAAATTTTAGTTAATAGTCAATCGCAGTTGGTTCTGATGATTTCGCTAACACATAATAATCTATGTAAAATAAAACCACGGTGATTTACATTATGAAATAGTGACTAAACATTTTTTTTAATTCTTCTTGAGTAAAAATCTCTTATTTGTTTCATGTATTAACAATAATCCGTTCTATTCGGTGAAAATTTTATAAAATAAATAATAGAATTATTTGTTAATTATTAATAATAGATTATATTAAATTAAGTTCGTTCAAAGAAATATTTGCATCACCTTGATTAGTGCCAAAATATTTTTATTTATTACAGATGATCTTTCAATGTTCTAAAAATTGTGATCGAGATTGAAAATGCAAGTTACAAATTATTTATTGTTCAATATTATGGTAACAAATACTTTTTAGAAGCTATTTTTTTCGTTAGTATTATGTAAAATTGATTGATTTAAGTTGATAATTTGGTGTTATCTAAAATAATATTGCTGATGTTAGGGCTCTTTAAATTCTAAGCTATGTCAATTGATCACAAATAATTTTATAATAAATTGGTAGTTCCATTATGTTTATTTTTTCACTAACAGTGTGTAACTTGCAGAATTTTTGTATATAATATACCAGAATTTGGGCGCCATTGACTTGACTTGATATTAAAAATCTAAAAATAATTAGCAGATTTGCTAGTGATAGTTTTATGAATTTCGTATACATCAATACGATTGACGTTATTATAATTGATATTTGATACTGCATAGATTTTTCATAAATTAATATCCAATTTAAATTGAAGATTGTTGACATTCTAGGCTGATTTTGACTAACTACATATTATTTAAAAACATTTCAGTACTAGCATCATTGTAAACACACAAATCGGAACTTTCTACAAGATTCATATAAAACTGTTGGTTTGTGGATTAGCCGCTGGAAATTAAAGTGCCGTCTATTTGAACTTGAAGAGTATCAGATTAATAGTTTATCTGTGACATAAAAGCTGATAGTATGTTGTCGTTAACGTTAACTATAGCAATTAGATATTCAGTGTTTTGGAACATTTTATAGGTATTACTCCTAGCATTACCTACGCCAGAAATACGAGGTAAATTCCTGCAAAGAATTGTTTAAGATTTTCGCTGATAATACAGTAAAACCTATGTTTCATAATATTTTAATTGCTATATTATCGGTTTATATTTTAGGACAATAATATTCTAAGTAATTGGTTTGGTTTTAATTAAGAGACTTTAGCCAATAGTTGCGTAAAATCCCCCTAATTTAAGTTTTCTTTGTGATTTTATATTTGCTCAACAGTTAAAAACTGTAGAAACAACAGATTAATAGAAGAAAAGAGAAAATAGTTTTTGGTTAAACTTTAAGACTTTGATAATGTAGGGTTAAGGTCTAGTGCAGGAGTTGGCGAAGCGGCATGTTTACTCTTTCAAATGATGGAAATACGTTTTATACGAAAAATACGAACATCGACAGCAAAAAGTGGGGGCATCCTGTCGTCTTGTAATCGTAATCACATTCTGTTTGCGAATAGCAGTTGTAGAATTTGTAACATAAATGGTAATAATTAATTAAATAATAAAAATTACAGAAATATCAGATGATATACACAAACGTGTGTCTTTGGGATTCGACGATAAACTGTAGTTCCCCCGTGTTTCTACCTTGGTGCTGAGGAGAAACACGTGGCATAGAAGAGACCGATGTACAGCAGTGGGACGAAAATGCTGCCAATGATGATGATGATACACAAACGTAAGAATTGGAATAATTCATTGCACGTTACAAGTGATATGTATACAGGTGTTTCCTAAGTAATGTCGAAAACTGTATGAGGCGCTTCTGTAACCGATTTTAATAGAAATTAAGACTAAATAGTTTTCACAACATGTTTTATTTTTGAAATAAAAAATAAACTTTCCAAAAAAATATAATTTTGTTAAACTTATTCGAAACCGAAACCGTGTGCAAATTATCTAGTTATATAATAGTAATAATTTTTGCTGTATTATAGCTTGTGAGTATTATTTTGATTTTAAACATGCTCAAGTTTGTAAATGCCGTAAAAGCTAATAAGGCCTTGCGGACGGAAATGCACTGGAGGCAAGGTGAATATACCATGGAAGGTTTCCAGACAGATGATTACTATATCATAAGACATTTACGCAACTGCATATTATACTGAGGGAGTCTGGTTCATTTCTGAGTGACACTAACCTCCGCGGTATACCAACCACGGTTACAACACCACAATTAGAGAAAGATGTATTTTTCGTCAAGTTGAGGAAAATACTTCCACAAATACAAGAAAAGTTGAGGGGCATTTAAATGTGAGACACAAAACTATATAGAAAATTTTTAAATACTACCAGTTCTACCAGTACCATATTCAGCGTGTACAATCCTTGTTGCTACAAGCCTTCTCTCAACGTTTCGGTAGTTTTTACTTGAAGCAGCTGCTTAAATCCCTAACTTACTGGCTGAAGTACTGTTATCCCCCCTACTAACTTTTGAACGACTTATTATTTGTAGCCGGTCGCGAGCTCAATCCGTTCGCATAAGTATGGCGCATTGATGGCCGGTTCTAACATCCCCGAAGGGCGAGCGGGGCACGCCGGCTAAGTTTTTATGCCGATCTTTACTTTTTTTCGATGTTTCGGTGTCTCCCGCGCCCCCTTCGGGGATGTTAGAACCGCCTTCGATGTGCTGTACTTATGCAAACAGATTGAGCTCGCGACCGACCCGCTGCGATGACGTGGACACGTACGGGACGTCGATTCGTGTTTCGACTTTGGACGCCCCTGGCGGCCGAACGGTACGAGCATTTTTTTTCTGGATGAATATATTTTTATGAAACTCAAGGATCAGATGCAAAATTAAAATACCTTTCAAATGAGGTGTCACTCGATCCTCATTGCTATTTGAAAAATTAGTTCAAGATGACGCCTAGCAGCCATTTTGAAAGTTATAAAATTTAAATATGGGCTAAAAAGTAGTATTTAGTCTCCCGTTAAAGCACACAAAATTTTGTGAAATATCAAGTCGTTCAAAAGTTAGTAAGGGGGGGAGGACATTTTACGAGCGCAGTGTATATACAGGATGTATCAGAAATAAGTATAAATATTAAATCCGATGGTAGATTGCAACATATACAAACTAGAAAAAACATTTCTTTTTCAACGGGACCCTTAAGATATGGGAAAAGAATAATTGAAAATTTGACCCAAAATCGTTTGAGTACCGCAGGATAATAACAAAAATTTGAGTTTAAGACATGTTATGCAAAGGAGAGTAAGATAGAAATGCAAAAAAATTCTTATCACCTGCCACAAACCAATACTATTAGGTAGGTCAATAATTTCTATTCAGTCTGTTGTTGTTATCACAAGCCAGACAAGTTTTTACGTGTTTGCCACTTTGGATTTACTTTACAATTAGGTAATAACCTGTCTGTCGACGCTGTTCGATCTCTAGACTTTTCCTCCATTGTCATCTATCTTGGCAATGCTCCTCTTGGAGATTTCTCTCATTGATCGCTTTTCTTATGATGTTTCCTCAATGTTGTTCTAGGCCATCCTCTCTTTCTTCGCTCCGGAGAGATCCATTCTATTGTGGCTCTAGCTTTTCCTATTCTTTTGACGTGGCCGTACCAAATTAAATATTTTTTCCCTACATTTTCCACGATGGTTTCTTTTATTCCCATTAACCGCTTGATTCTTTCGTTGGGTACCCTTTCCATGCTGGATATTTTACACGATCTTCTTAATGCATCTATTTCCAATGCTGTTACTCTCATTTTACCCGCTTCATTCCATATCCATACTTCGGCTACGTAAAGTACTATATTTTTAACGATTGTGTTGTAGCTATTGTACTTCCTGTTCTTAGTTATTCCCTTATTCTACCAGCCTCTTTACATGTGAAGCTAATTTTTCAAGGAATGTGATTACGAACTTTCATAACAATCACCTTTGGGCCGAAGAAAATCCGCATACCATAATGGAAAACCGATTCCAGCATTCGTTTTCTCTTAACGTATGGGTTGGCATTTTCTTGGCGAAGAGGTACCTGTGTTATTGGAAGATATTTGATTACAGCTTAGGAATACTGTGTGGTTTATGCACGATGGTGCTCCAGTATTGCTGTGAAGGAGCATTTTAATACAAACTATCCTCGTCGCGATCGCCAGATAAGAACCTCTACATTTTTTTGATAACATGCTAAATCACTGGTAAATGTAAATGATTTGCGGCATGAACTGTTGACTTTTAATTCGATTAGGAATACATCCAGAATTTTCGAACGTACCTATATGGTAATCGATGCCGAGAAGAATGACAGCAGGCGTACTAGCACAAGGAGGATACTGTGAACAATTCATTTAATACCCGCTTAATGTTTTCTGTATCGTAGTTTTGATTTATTTAACAGTTGATTAATTATTTTCTGTTAAAATTAAAACCCTGTATTTCGAACCGACAGCATTTTGTGGAAATATTTTCTTCTTTAAATTCTGTCTTACAATCGGTCAAAAAAACACCCCCTGAAGTTTTCGACATTACTTAGGAAACACCCTACATAAATACAAATTTATATCTACATCTTCCATCTGCAGGTTGTTAGCTTGTAATAATGCGTTCCATCCGATGTTTACTACAAATATATTTTTTCTGGTATTTTATGAGGGTAAAAATTCAGCGATCAGTTTTAAAAGTAAAAAATTGTGCATTCAATTAAAACAAAGTTTATAAGGTACGGCTTAAGAAAATTCTCTGTACAAATACAATTAAGTGGATTTGTGGATGTATTTTAAAACGCATATGGCTTTTCTTGTTTTTGGCTTTCTAATGTTTTGTACAGACCTTGTACCCAAGTTATTCATGTCCGCCGCACGCCACTGATTTATACTGTTCAGTTTTTCAATTAGTTTATATCTGCTGAAGTACATTCTTTCGAATGTACGAAACGTCAAATGTTGATTTCATGCTGGTGAAAAACATGAAATGATGTCTTTGTTCTAAGTATCCATCCAAAACGGGGGCTTCCTACGTAACTTAAGTGGGATGGAAGGGAAGACAACAAACGGAAAGGATTTAAAAGGAGTCTAACCCACTTTCGGCATTTTGCCCAGATTATGAAGAAGTGGATGATAATTTAATTAATTCTGAGCGTGATGAATTGAAAAGAAAAACGGAATAACTCGACACCCAATTAAAATTTCACCTCACGAGTTACGACACGAACGAAATACAATCGCATGGAACACAAAGCACACAATTAAAACAAAAAGCAATATGAACAAAAAGCAGTGCTTGCCAGGATCCCTAGTTAATCATTAAAATGGCGTCTACTGTTTTCCCATGTGTTTTTATTGTGTTGTAAATTAAAACAGCGCTCACAATAGGCTTCCGTGCGGGGTCGCGTCTCGCGGACGTGTGCAAGCTTGCGATTGCTGGCTGAATACGACGAACCAATACCCATGAGAGGATACTTTTGAAAGCTTTATTTGCAATTTAGCATTAACTTCACTGATTCACCCCCATTTGTGCTTGTGGCTGTGTCCCTCTTTCAGAATTTTAATTCATTACGAAATTTTCACATTTTTACGTACATGTAACCGGAAAGCTCGAAAAAATTGTTACTCGTTTGGCTTTCTGTTTCAACATTTAGCATTATGAAATATATGCTGGTTTGCACCAAAAAAAAACTACTAACATGGTTTCTAGTTTAAAGTTTATTATTTTTGTTATAATTCAGGTCTTGTTCTAGTTGCGATGGTTCCTGAAACTGTATTTCATTTTAAATTATAAAAACTGTTGTTACGTGGTAGTAGAAGTGTTCAAATCGCGACTCCTGCAGAGCTTGCTACCATATATCTACACTACTTGGCATTTTGTTATTGATTGGATGATTAATAGCAGGGTTTTGAAGTGGGTTACTTAGCCCAGATTCTTTCAAAGTAGATCTGCGTCCTCAACGAGTTGCAGGATATTTTTTACGAGGTTATCATGTGTGAAGGTTGTTTCACGAAGTGTTACCCCGAATAGTTGCTGTCTCTTGCG
>JABXWE010045490.1:0-12755 GCA_014611495.1 Limonius californicus
ACTGGAAACTTGCTATCCTTCACAAGATTAAAGATTGAAAGACCTTCCAGTAGCAAACTAGGCTTGTTTTGCATGTATCTATAAGGCAAGCAAGACTAAACTACATTAACCATTCTCTGCATCAAAGAAAAGATTCTGCAAACTACAAGGCGGTCCAAAATGTTCTTAACTTTTGTTTTCGCTGTAAAATCATAGCTAGCTGTGGTAGGGTAATGGGAAATGTCTAAAATGACAGTAGGAACCTGGGAAATTAATTTACCATGCAGCGTTTCACGGTAGAGCAGCGTGCTTTTTGTTTACGAGAATATTACCTTAACAACAATTGTGCCACTGCTGTGCGCCGTAGATTCAGAAATAATGTTAATTTACACAATATCCAGCAATGTCCAAGCATCCAGACAATCCAGTCATGGGTTAGCCAGTTTGAAGAAACTGGTTCAACACTGAATAAACGCAGCTCTGGTCGTCGCAGGTCAGTAAGAACGAATGAATGTATTGAGACGGTCAGAGTGTCACTGCGCGAAGAACCAAGTTTATCGACGCGAAAGCGCGCTGCTGCTTAAATATGACAAAATCGTCCATTCTTCGCATCCTCCACAAGGATTTACAATGTGATAATGCACATTTCCACCTTAATGGCCATGTGAACAATCAAAATAATCGCTACTGGTGTGAATAAAACCCAAGAAAGAAACATCAAAGGCCTCTGAATAGCCCGAGGGTTACAGTTTGGGCTGCAATGTTAGCAGCCGGAATAATCGGCCTATTCTTTTTTGAAGACCTCGGAGGTCGTGCATTAACTGTTAATTCTCAGCGTTATGTCGACATGATTCGGACTTTTTGGTTCCTGCTCTTCAAGAATTTGAAGGGTACAATCAGAAGACTTCTGGCCCCCCAGAAATCCGGACTTGACTCCTTGTGATTTCTTCTTATGGGGATATCTCAAGAGTCAGGTCTATCGACACCAACCCGCCACCCTGATCGAACTTAAGCAGAATATACGCCGACAGATTGAAGCCATAATTGGCTTTTATAGTTCGCGTCCAAGAGTGCCAGGAGGCAAACGGTGAGCACCTCGACAACATAATCTTCAAAACATGAAATTCCCGAGTTTTTTGTATATTGTGAAATAAAAATTTGTTGTATTTGATAAAAATTTCATATTATTATTTCAATTTCAAAAGTTAAGAACATTCTGGACCACCTTGTATTAACGAGCAGATATTATCAGCAACAACACAACTTGGCTGCATACGCCCATCGACTTATGGAACCCGTAAGGTTTAATAAAGGAACATAACAATGGAACTCCCTTAGCCAATTAAATTTCATGATGGACAAACATATAGGATCAGGAGCATTGAAACATACCTTTAGAAATCAAATTTTAAAGGTCAGGGTCGCAAAACTTTATACTAGAACATTCTAAGAATAAAATTCATGTGTTACCACGAGAAATATTGCCCAAAACCTGCAATTATTAGGCAGAATAAAAGGAACCCGTGAATTATCGAAACATTGTAGCTATTATCCCGATGTAGAATATACAATTTTGAAAACAGGTTTTTGTAAAATAGTTTCAGGTGTTTGTACTAATGGACAGCAAGTTCTTATCTTCCTCCCCGCCATTTGAAAAACCAGCTGTCACGCAGTTTGTGAAAATGTATTTTTAATAACGATTTCATGAAGCATTACAGGAGAATCTCCTGGAATACTGCATGGAATCCTCAGGAGAACGAGTACTAAGTTCAGAAGTCGCAGGTCCAACTGTATCCTTGAAATCCCTTATTCATTCTTCTACGAGTTATACAGTCCCGTTTCATCAAAGCATTTTTACAAGTAGCATGCAATATGCAATAACATAGAACCAGCAAAAGATATTTGTAATTTGGTTGGGTAGATGCTATTCCGGAAAATTGGAACTATTTACAGAAATTATTCAGTAATTGATTCTACTATACCAACAATATCGTCGTCGGATTTATTTGATTCAAATCTGAATATATCCATTTATCTTATATTAGAATTGTACGAGCCGCAAGAGACAAATCGCCATTAGGAGGGAAATCACAAGGAAGACCGGCAAAACGATGGAATGAGTTCTTATAAACTCGAAAGAACAAGCAACGCCTTATTCGTTGTTTCGCGGGGATGTGAACTCTTACGTTAAGAGCCGCTGCAGACTCCGTAGCTCTGATATGATCGCTTGTAGTCGACGATATGGGTTTAGCTTTAACATTCCTAACAGGTACTATTGGTCGGAAACAAGTATTCAAATTATCGCGTAAAATAGCAGAACGCCAAGCGTACTCCCCGTATATTATTAAAAGAATATGAGCCAAATGAGTGATCAGTAATATTAACATCAGCAGCACGAATAGGCTAACTACGCCAATTGATCTGCTAAATCCGTAAGCATAAAAGAAGCAATAAGACTCTGTTAGGCTTATTTTATAGAATAGAAGGTTAGAGAAACACGGCAAATTACAGGGGAGTATCACTGTTAGACACAATGATGAAGTTGTTCACTGGAATAATTGCCGAATCGATATGTGAAGCGGTACCAAGGACGAACAACAAGGCTTCAGGAAAAGCCGATCCACAACAGACGCCATATACACCATTCGCCAAATTACTGAAAAAGCCATCGAGTTTAATAACCCAGTTTACTTGTGCTTCGTCGACCTAACAAAAACTTTTGACAGAGTAAAGCTACCAGATGTGACCGACATACTAAAAGAGAATAACGTTCCTCTCAAAATTATCAGACTCATAGAAAAACTAAACACGAACTGCTACACCAGAATCAGAACGGGAGGTAAACTAACGGAAAATATCCCAATGAATACCGGAATCAGACAAGGTGATAGTTTAAGTTCAATACTATTCAATCTAGTGATGAACATGATCATAGAAAGTGTAAAGCCAATGGAAGGATATAAACTAAGCAACCACAACCTGAACATAGTATGTTATGCAGATGATGCGGTCCTTATAGCTAACAACGAAGACAATCTACAAAGAAGCCTGCATCAATTCAATACAACGGCTGAGGAATACAACATAGTCATCTCAGTTGAAAAAAACGAAATGTCTAACAGCCTTTAAAGAACCAGTAAGATGTAAGCTGGAAATAAACAGACAATGACATTCAATTACCTGGGAGCAATAATAACAAGCGATCGTAACCTCCAGAAAGAAGTAAACAACCAGGTAAAAAAGCGGCTCCTCTTTCAGGAGCACTGAGAAATATGATATGGAGGAACAAATATCTCAGAACAGAGTGTAAAACAAGAATCTACAAAACCTGCGTTCGCCCAATACTGACGTATGCCATAGAAACAAAAGCCGATAACTGCAAAACAAAACAATCACTAATAACGACGGAAATAAAGGTATTAAGAACCATACTGGGAAAAACAAGACTCGACCATATCAGAGACCAATGTCATATATAAGACATCGTGAGATGGGGTAGAGAAAGAAGGAGGCAGTGGAACCAGCACATCTCAAGAATGGACACCGAAAGGATAGTTAAAGTAGCTCGCGATGGGAAGCCAGAAGGATCAAGACCACTGGGAAGAGCCCTAAAAAGATGACGAGACAGTTGGTCATCAATCTCCCAAGAACAGAGAGACTAAAATTCAGTAAAATACAGGACAAATGACATAACGTAAGAAGAAGAAGAAGAAGAAGAAGAAGAAGCTTAGACGGCTTCCAAATTATTTTACTTGAGCAACTCTTTGTCAAAAGCATACGTTAGACAGTGTCCATGTGACATGGAAGTAAACTATAGGTAATCACCAATCACTTTCTGGCCAACATCATGTCAAGACATTCAGAACTTCCATAAAGAATGGACTATCTGAATTGATGTGCCATTGCAGAGAGATTCGCATTAAATAAGAGTAGCATCAAACGATATTTCCCCATTGTCAGTTGACAGAAAAATACAAAAAATATAACGAAACGTTCGACTTACGTTACTCATTATATTGTTAGAGGAATATACTAACAAAAATGAGAGTGATCAATGATATTGACAATTAAGCAGCGTAAACCTATCGACCTACTACACCCGGAAAAATAAAGAAATATGGGGGGACAAACTCCCTTAGTCCCATAATTAATCAATAAATAAAAATAATTAATTAATTTAATGATAGACAAACGTCCTTATAACACAAAAAAGATGGGCAATAATAATTATTACAAATATACTTATAGTATGCCATTATAAAGTTCTTGATCGGAATGGGATCCAGAGCTGGAGAACACAGAAGCATACCAATAGAAATTTGATTTTAAGCGTCTGGGTCGTAAAACTTTATATCAAAACATGAAGAAGAAAGAAGAATTAATAAGTACGAAACATTTTATAGCAAATACCTTAAAAATAAGCATGTGTAGCGGCAGTGCAGTAGAAGATATACACATTAAGAAAATAGAGTCCTCGTTCATAAAGCAAAATAAAATGCATAGAGCTACACCAAGAAATTATACCCAAAACCTAAAAATATTAGGCAAAATAAAATAAATGTAAAGAAGAACCTGGAACAGAAAACCATGCAAATTGTTAAAAAGAACCAGCAGTTAAAAATTACATGAGTAAACTTTATATTTTTCAGTAGGAATCGCCAACAACAGCTAGCTGTGTTGCCTACGTGTGGGTACAGTGGGATCTTTCCTTCATCATCATCATCATCAAGCAGCCTCTAACATCTCTTACTTTGGACATACAAATCCAATTAAATTTTTTATTAGTCAAACCAATAACAGTCCGTGTTTCACGAAAAATCTACAAAACAAGGCCACTAGGAGCAAGACAAGGCACTATAACGATCTCATCATCAATGGCCAACCAAATTTGTATGAATGTGTATACATACCTACTGTACTGGATAGCGATAATGTTCATTGGTTGGGTTGGAACTCCAGTGCGGCTGCCCACAGTATGGAAGACACAGAGTTCCAACTCAGCATGGTGGTGTTCTGGTTTAAGTAGTTAGTGCATTGTAGAATAGAGTTAGTTAATAAAGAATCGTAGAGCAGCGTAGAGTAAACTTGTAATGTTACGTTTTTAATATATATTTAAAGTTTACCAAGTGTTTCAATTAATTAATACCCTTTCAAATATAAACATGAAAGAAGTTTAATACATGGCGATCCTGCCAGTCGTGATCCAGCTAATCCTGCCAGTCGTGCCATTTCGGGAAATTAAGATTTAATAAAATGGGAACCAGCCAATCAAAAGAAGAGGTAATTATAGCGCAGACAGGAAATAACGGCAAATCATTTAATGCCATCGAGAAAATTCAAGGATTGTCCTTCAGCGAAATACTTGGAATTGTTGCATTTGTATGCTTTCTGTTGGTGGTTCTAGTTTATTTGATAAAAAGATGTAAGAAAACGATTGAAAAGAAAATCAGAACCGAAATAAGGAAGAGCCAGGACGAGCTTAGGATCCAAGAGATGACCCAGAAGAGAACGCAAGAGGTGTAATAAGTGTTTAGTGAAGTGAAAAATGGCCTCTTTATTACAGTTAAGTGAAAAAAAAAATATTGGGTGTGCCTGTAGAAGAAGACCGAAAATATCAACAAGCGTTTGACTGACAAATAAGGACTTCATGGTAAATTTAGAATTATTGGGATTTAAAATAAGTAAGAAATAAGTTTTCAGACAAGTTAAATTAAGTTATTTTTACAAATGAGTAAAGTCGATTCATTTAGGGATATTTATGAAGACGCTAGAGTTTTTTATAGGAATTTAGCTAAAGATAATCAACAAAGAAGGGTAGATTTAAATGTTAATAATAGTAAGCTTGTAGAATTAGACAGTATAGAAAACGAGCTTGACAGTTTAAAGCTTAGTACAGACCAGCGTAACAGAACGGCGAACCGAACAGCGAACCGAACGGCGAACCGATCGCCGAACCGTTAAGCGAACAATTCGGCAACCAGTAGCAGGTGGTAAGGAATATGTTCGGGTACTTTTCCATTTGTTGCAGCTCGAGCTAGTAGTGTGATTGTGATTATGTCTGAGCTTCAAGCAGCATCATATATTTACATTCATCTTGCCTTGAAGAAAAAACGTAGGAAACAAAGACGATGGTGATTGTTTTCGATCCCAGATAATTTCATTGCTTCGATAAAGTTCAATAAATTTTAATGTTGTATCCTTGGACCACTCCATTACCGCGTAAAAATTAAATCCAAATGAAAAGATGAAAAATATATGAAAACGAAGAGCCTAATCCGACGGTCACCAACGAATTGAATTAAAACTATAGTATTTGTTGCGCGTCCAAATGCACGCGACCGGTCCAGACTTGCTGCAACGTGCAGACGCAACATCCTTTGATGGTTCGCCGGAATACCGACATTCGGCGGATCGCGGATTGGTTGCACGCTTACGTTGCAGGTTCGCTGAAATGTTGCACTACTTTGCTCGGTTCGGCGTTCGGTTCGCCGTTCTGTGCGCTGGTCTGTACGCGGCTTAAGAAGGAATTATAACTCTGTAGCTAATGACGAAACACCAATCAAGGAAGTAAAAGGTTATGTTGAATCAACAAAACGAATTATTGCTGATATTCGTAAAACGTTAGGCGATAGGATAAAAAATATACGTGAAATAGAAAATACAGTTAAAATAGGAAAAATGGGTGAAAAATTTGACTTAAAAACTGCGTCCAGCTTATTGCCTTCTCTAGACAATACAGAGGATTCTGTTAAACAATTAATTGATGCCATTGAATTATACGATAGTCTTTTAGATAGTGACGGGATAATTATTTTAACAAAATTTGTTTTGAAAACTAAACTCTCACAGAATGCTAAATTACGTTTAGAAGCACAATATGCGAATAATGAAGACTTGATTAAAGATATGAAGAAAAACTTGCTAGTCAAACATTCTCCTACGGCGTTATCAGTTCGATTACATAATGCGCGCCAAAATGAAAAATCTATTGATGAATTTGGTAAAACGATTGAAGAATTACTGGTCAATTTAACATTAGCACAATCTGATGGTAATAACGAAACAGTTAAAATTTTGAAGAGTGCAAATGAAAAGATTGCAATAAATTCATTCGCAAACGGTTTACGTAACCATGAATTACGTACAGTTATCAAATCACGAAATTATTCCAAATTAAAAGATGCTATAAGTGGAGCAAAAGATGAAGAAGTTACAAAAAACACTTCTTCATCACAAGTTTTTCACTTACGGGGAAAACATAATTTTTTTAAAGGTCGTTACACGATTAATAAACAAGATACTAACAGTCGGCAAAATTCTTATCAAAGGTCGCAAAATCACTTAAATAACAATTACAGCAGGTGGAATACTAGAAGCAGTCGTTTTACACGTGGAAACACGAGAGGAAATAATAACAGCAGGAAATTTACGCAAAGAAGTTATTACGCTAAAAATGTAGAAAATGAAGATGACTCAGGTCCTTCGACTTCAAATCAAAAATTTTTTCGTCCCCAACAATAGATATACGGATAATAATTCTATAGTTTTAAGTATGAATGCGTTAAATTTTGTAAGCATAAGATATGAGATGAACGATTTATCTTTTCTCTTAGATACTGGAGCATCAATCAGTATAATTTCTGCATCATCTTTGAAACATGATCAGTATATTGACTACAAAAGTAAAATTAAAATTAAAGGAATTTCAGGTTCAATGTACTCGATAGGTGCAACAAATATTACTCTAAAAATAGGTAACAATGTGTTAAGTCATGAATTTCTTGTGGTTAACGACTTTGGAAGTGACATGGATGGTATAATAGGAGCGGATTTCCTTTGCAAATATTCAGCAGTTTTAAATTACGAGGAATTCACATTTTCCATTTTGCTAGCGGAAAAGAAAATTTCTATGCCACTCAGGTCAAAGTATGACTATTACACAACAATTCCTCCAAGGTGCGAAGTTATTAAATATTTTCGGGTTCATTCCACCGAGGATTATGTTGTCATACCTGAAGAAATATGCGAATGTGTATATACAGCAGGAATTATAGCGAGACCTATTAACAATAAAATACCAGTAAAAATTTTAAATGTAAGCGATAGGGAAATTAAGTTAAAAAATTTTAATCCAAAAGTCGAACAGCTTTCCAATTTCGACACATGTAAATTTGGTGACGTTCCATTTTCTGTAGACCGTGTGGATAAATTATTAGATGCCATCAATGTAGACGGCTTAAGTGTTGAAGAAAAAGATTCAATTCAAAAAATATGTGCAAAATATTTGGACGTATTTTGCCTAGAAAATGACCCACTTACCGTAACTAATATTTATAAGCAAAAAATTCATTTACAGACCGGAGCAACTCCTTCGTATGTAAAACCTTACAGATTGCCACATGTACAAAAAGCAGAAATATATAAACAAATTGATAAAATGTTAGGAGATGGAATTATAGAACCGACAAAAAATTCAGAGTGGTCAGCACCACTTCTAATTGTGCCGAAAAAAGCCGATAATAACAGTCAGAAGAAATTACGAGTAGTAATTGATTATAGGTTATTAAACAAACGAATCAAAGATGATAAGTTCCCATTACCCTGTATTGAGGAAATATTTGATTCTTTATCCGGAGCAATCTATTTTTCGCATTTAGATTTATCTCAGAGTTTCTATCAAATTGAATTACATAAATCATCACGCCCATATACAGCTTTTACCACCGATCGTGGTCAGTTTCAAATGACTAGATTGCCAATGGGTCTTAAAATTAGCCCAAGTGCATTTTCACGGGCAATGACGATTGCTATGTCCGGGTTGAATTACGAAAATTGTTTCATTTACTTGGACGACTTAATCGTTTTCGGTAACAATTTAGTAAATCACAATAAGAACTTAATAAAAGTGTTACACCGGTTACGACAAGTAAATTTGAAATTGAATCCAAATAAATGTAATTTTCTGTATCTTGGTCATAAAATTTCGTCCGACGGTATATCACCTGATCCGGAAAAAATCAGATTAATGCAGCAGTATCCTATACCAAAGGATTCTGGTGAAACAAAACGGTTCATTGCATTTGCAAACTATTATAGGAAGTTCATACCAAACTTTAGTGAGATAACCGTACCTTTAAATCGCTTAGCTAAGAAAGGTGTTGTTTTCGAATGGTCAGAGGAATGTCAAAACGCGTTTGAGAAACTAAAAGAAAAATTAATTAATCCACCTATTCTACAATATCCAGATTTTTCAGAAAATAATACTTTTATTTTAAGAACGGACGCATCCAATTTTGCTTTAGGTGCAGTACTCTCTAATGCAGATGACAAATCTGTTGCGTTTGCTAGTAGAACATTGAATAAATCTGAGAAAAATTATAGCGTTATCGAAAAAGAACTGCTTGGTATATGTTTTGCTGTAAAAAAATTTCGACCATACCTGTATGGCAGAAAATTCCATATTCTTACAGACCATAGACCGTTAATATATTTATTCGGAATGACGAATCCGTCGAGTAGATTAACTAAGTTTAGGTTAACTTTAGAAGAATACGACTTCACTATAAGCTACGTGAAAGGAAACGAAAATGTTACAGCTGACGCTTTATCGCGTATTGTAATCGATTCCAATGAATTAAAGAATCTTAATCAATCCTCATGTGCAGTTGTAAATGTTCTGACGCGAGCACGAAGTAGGGAAACTAACGACGATTCTACAGGAGCTTTTGATAATACTCTTTTTGACAACAGGCTTGATCCACCCTGGAGTCATAGAGATATTAAAACCACCTTTGGAGTCTGTCGAATTACGTCCAGTTTTACATGAAGAATTTAATAAAATTTCGAAAAGTCGAATCGGTTATTACCGATTAGGGAACATTATTTATGATACAAGTAAAAGCATAATTTACATAAAAGAGGAAACTTGATCATCGTTAGCATAAATCGCAACGTTGAGAGACCTGAAGAAAGTGTGTATAAAATATAAAATTCCGGAATTAGTTGTAATTAAAAACGAAAGATGCGCATCGTTATTACAAGAAATTTTAAAAGTTCCCAATGAAATAAAAAACGTCGGCATAAAAATAAACATTATAAATGCCTATGAAACTATTACAGATAAAGAGACACAACAATTAATACTCAACGACTTCCACATGTTACCAACCGGAGGACATGCTGGGATTAATCGTATGTACAATAACATTAAGAAGTATTATTTTTGGCCAGGACTTCGAAAAGATATCGAAAATTTAATACACTACCAACATTTTTAGTTGAGAGAGTAGTGAAATTATTCTTCAGTAAGAGTGAAACAGTGCTAACTAATCTGTACTATTAAAATCCAATTAGTTAAAAAAATCTCCCAAGAGAGGCCACGGCCTGAAAGAGGCTGCAACGCGTACATACACAAGTAAGAGTGATACACGACTAGAACGGAGATGTAGTGGTGCAATAGATAGTGCGTTTTAATAGGAGCAATCAGACACGCTGTTGTTGAATCACTCCGGTGTGTACAAACACGATATCATACAATCAAAATTTTCAAACCTACCTGTTTACTATGCGCATTAACAATTACAATGCAATGATTGAAAAAATCAAAGGGTAAGTTACTTAACTATCGAGAATACGTCACTTTAAATTACACAATACAGGTTTCAGTTCACCAAAATCATATGTTATTGAAAAAGGTTGAGGATTGATGAAAACTGAAGATCAGGTTAACAAAAATGAAAACTTACCTACTAATAAAAAACGAATAAACAAAAACAGATAATTTCTCGTTTAAGTTCCAACGATTTACTTACTACACACTCAACAACGAAAATTTTACAATTATAAATAATATACATTTTTAGATAAACCAAGACTTTCTTGTTTTCTTATGCTTTTGATTAGAAACAAACGCTTCCAAAGCTATACCGTTGAAAGAGAACACTGAAATTTCCTGGTATGTCCCTGTAACAGCCACGGTTTTGTTATAACTGCTGGAAGACGAACCTACAATGGTCAAAACCATTGGAGTTGTTTTTCCAATTGCAAATCATTCATAGAGGCCCCATAACGAGTCTTTCTTGCAATCCAACAGCGGAAAGACTGTAACAACGAAATATTCATCCAAATGAGTACGAAAACACAATCTACTAAAAAAGCAACGTTGCTGACATCGACCAACGTCATATTTTGGGTTGATAAAAATAAACAGAACAGGCATTTCGAATTTATGTAGTAAGAAGTGGGAGAGATAAGAACCTCATACGCGGTAAACCCAACTATTTGGTAATATTGAGATAACCAAACCTCTACTTCTTGTTTTGTTAAGGAAACCCCTGCACGCTTGACGTTTTCGAGTTTATTCAGTGGAGGCGACCTAGCTCTTAGCGGCACTCTATTCTATCAAAGTGGCCATATTTCATTATTCTCTTCTCTATTACCTCTATGTCGTTCCCAGCACGTTACAAATCGGAACCTTTTCATTTCCGTCGTCAAAACTTTCTGTTTGAATCACTTTGATTCTGCGAATGTCTCAAATTGCATTTGTAAACATACACCTCATTTCTTCGCCATAAAAGTGGTCAAATAATCATCTGCCGCAGTAGAGTTGTTTAATTCTGTTTGTAGTACTATTTACATCTCTTGTTTTGAAATCTACTCCAAAGCAGTTTAATTTCAATAGCTGTTCTACCACAGCTCCTTCCACTACACAAAAGTATTTCATCAACCACAGCAAGTTTAAATTTATCAGGTAAATTTATTTAACACTACTGTGGGTCCAGGGAAGGGCAGCTACGATGGTCATTCACGTACGATCAAAAGAGCTAAACATCGCTCTCTCCTGTTAGTACTTGGATGGAAGTTCCAATACTGTATCAACATGGCGCCTTGTTCTAGCAGCGGGAAATAGTCGGATGTCATACTAACACCATGATAGTCGTTAGAGGGGTTGGGAGTTCCCTTCAATATAAAAGGTGCGAGTGAAAAAAACATATGTGAAAAATGGGGTTGGTACAAGCTGTAGGAACGTAATGATTGAAATCCGACATCGAAAGGTAAAACAGATAAGATTAAGAAAGGAAGCAAGTTATCGTTATTTTATTTAACAATTGGAATTTATTTTTTGTCAATGAAATACATATCAATGATTATCTATACAGAACGACAATTTTTATTTTGGTCGCACAAAAACTTACGATTTAGTTTGTTAAAGTTAAATTCGGTCTTATTCTTGACTATTTGATATAGGATATCAATTTAATTCTGAACACCTATTACTACAGAGTAGATGTAGGCAGGAATTTAGTAAATAGAGCCATATAAATACTCTTAATTTATAACAAACTGTTGTTTAGATATTTTACTTATAGTTATTTTCTTGAATGTTATTATATACTCATTATATAAGAACCTCTTATTTTCTGATCCATTTCTATGATGATTTAAGGTAACCTTACAGTGATGACTAGCAACTCGCCGAGGTGAAGATTGTAAAAGGTATATACTCGTATACAGGGTGTTCGGATTTACCATGGCCATACGCCGGGACGTAATTCTATGGGTCAAAATAATGGCACAAGTTCCTATGAAGAAATGCTCAAAACTCAATATTAAGAAAGTTACAGGCCTTCCAAGTCTTATTTTTTATGTTTTCTTTTCGCCCTATCTTGTTTAAACGTGAAAGAAATAACTTGATATTCGGTATACAGGCTAGTTACTATAAGCCTCAGAAATAAGAACATAAATTAGGTAAATATGTTAACGTCAAAGGGTTGATA
>JABXWE010045491.1:0-28941 GCA_014611495.1 Limonius californicus
CAGTGGCACGGGACCTACGGCTTTACTTCTTATCCGACAGAAGGCGCATTTTCAGATTTTTCCCCGCTAGAAAAATCTCGCCGACCTCAGCCAGGTTCGATTCCGCGTCCCTCGGATCTAAAGGCAAATGCGCTAACCACTAGACAACCGAGGCCGGCACAGTTGAAAGTACTAAGTAGCATTCCCATTTTTATATATCAATACCAGTATTGCGTTGCTATATTTGGCAAGGGTTGTAACCATTTATTAAATAACGCTTGGACCGATCTCAATAACTGACCCCCTTCCATTTTCACAATTTCTATTAATTACTGCATTTTCTCGATGTGCTTCATTGTTTTTTATTTCCAGTAATGCTTGTTATATTTCGGCGATAGTAATGTTCATCGCCTCTTGAATAATACACCTGTACCCATTTTCATATCATATTTACATTTCCGTTTGCCTTTCGACTGGTGCATAACTCTCTATAGAAGTTCTCGGTTGTTCTTAGTATTTCATGTCTGTTGGATGTTAATGAACAAACACTAAGTTTCAAATACATTGGAGGGCGAATTATACAGAGTGTTGAATTTTTCGATGCTCACGATTAGCATCTCGGAAACGGTAAGAGATACGAGGTCGGTTAAATTAGAGAAAAATTGAGATTGAGAATCTGAAGAAATCCTAGATATTTTGACTCGTTCTTGATTTATCATGAAAACACTGAAAATTATGATTTTAAAAATAAATTATTATCTTCTCTACCACTGCCGCTATTTAGATCAAACTTCATGTTTTTGTTGATTATGAGTCGAATGACATTGACAGAAATTGCTAGGCCTTCTAGATTTCAAGGTGCGATAGGCAACTTTTTAATTCTTATGGCCGCCATATTGGATTATCATATCAGACAAAAAAATTAGCTTTTGAAATTGGTAACCAACGTAACCTTTTTTTTAAAAGGTTGTTGAGATTTGAAAAATTGTGTACATAATTTATAATGTCGCGTAGACTCTGAAAAACAACTCAACAATAATTTAAGTGACAGATTGTATTGCTAGTTGTCATTTAAACTTCTTAAATACTAAAAAAGTTTTATTAGTTTTACGATACCAAGATTCAAAAACACTATGATTATTGAAATTGTTTAAAGTGCGCGCCATCCATTGCTTTTTAGATAGTCTATCTCGGAATGGAGTCGAAGGTATATCTGATTTTAAGGCGAAGATGTGAGATATTTTCCGTCGGGGATGCATACACAGCATCTTTTATATTGTCCCACAGAAAGTAATCCATAGACGTTAAGCATGGCGATCGTGGACGCCAACAAACAGGGCCAAACATGCCAAGTTACGAATTTGGAAAACGTGCATCTAAATTACCTCGAGTAATGCGGGCGTTGTGAGGACCAACTCCATGTTGCTGCTACCACTTACGCTTTTGAAGGGATACTAATGGCAATTCGTATAGCATATCTTCTAAATTTGTTTTTAAGAAAATGGAAATGTCCAGGCCTATCTAAATGTCCATTGATAAAAAATGGACCCAGGACCGCATTATCTAAAAGTCCATATATTGCTGCAGATTTTCACGAAACCCCTAACAAAGGTCTAATCATTACAAGGATGAAGAGTTTGTACGGATGTGAATTTATAATCATGGTAAATATGTTTTTTGATGATTTCCTCACATATGAGTCATCAATACCAAATTCTTCGGCTGGAATTTCCTGGATCGCTCATTAAGCCAGCAGATTCAGTTCATTAGCAATAATTCCTTTTCTATACGGCCCTCGCGGTCTTCTATACCTACCACAAACAGCTATATTTCTTGAAATCCTTGCAAACATTGTTCAGTGGGATAGCCGTCTCTCTGTATACAAATATGCATAATTTTCAGACATTTAAACAGAATTTCTATTACTGTGAATGTAGACATCGTACATATCTTGCTTTTTTCATCGATGAACATCTTCACAATTACAAAACACGGTAGAGAAACTCTACGCTCACACTTAAAGGCAATCTGTTACCAGCCAGTTTCGATTGTTCTATAAACGGCGCGCACTTTGAAAATTTAAATAATCATCTGCTGTTTTCAAATTTGTTATCTCGTTATCGTTAGACCAACAACATGTATGCGGTATTTAAAAAGTTTAAATAACATTAGCAATATAATTTCCCAATTCGGCTTGCAACCGTGGGATCTTAATGCTAAAAACCTTCTCTGGAATTTCTGTCGTTCGGATTCGACGTTAAACTGTAGGTCCCCCGTGTTTCTACCTTAGCGCTGAGGAGAAACACGTGGCAGAGAAGAGGCCGATACCCAGCAGTGCGATGGAAAGGCTGTTGATGATGATGATGATGATGATGAATATAATTTGTCACTTTAATTATTGTTTCAATTGTTTTTACAGCCAAAACGATTTCATGAATTACTTTCAGAAAATTTACAAATTTCAATAAGCGTTTTGGAAGAATAACGTTATATTGGTTACCGATTTGGAAAGTTAATTTTTTGTTTATTTAGTGGGGTGATAATCTGTTCATAGAATGTATGAAATCAGTAAAGGAAGGTCTCCTTCGGACTGCTTCCGAGAAATGCATGGCTACGGAAAGCAAGTACACATGACAGACCAGCTATAACATATGTAATCGAATCCAAGACCGATAAAGTCAACGAAAAAACATGTAAGAACAACGGAAATGAAGACCAATAGCGGATAAGCCGCTGAGATCAAGTAACTAATTCTGAGATAAAAAAAATGTGTAGACGATATACCTAGTTAAATAGGGAATATAAAGGTAACAATTCTAGATTATAAACATAAAAAGAATAAACGGCGAATGATTGGTTAAAATGGCAACATAGGGAGAAGCTAATTGAAACAAAACATCAATTACTAAAAATAGATAGAATATCCAACTGAAGTTGTAGTAGAAGTATTATTTAAAAACAATTATTGAATAACAAAGCACACTCTTTTTTAGTTAACTATGTTAAGCTGAAGAGCCAATAGATTTTGAAGTTCTCCAGCTTTAAAGGAATTAGTTACTACGATTGTTTCAAGCTTATATGTTATGCCTTGGGGTGTTAATCGAATACCAGATTCTAATATATTGTATTTTGGGAAAGTGCTTTTATAAGACTCCGCTGTTTCTTTGTTGAATCCGCTATTAAAGTTTATTTCCTTGAAATAAATTTAATCTGAAGTTAGTAATTAAAATGTTGTAGACTTTCCTACTTCGAAGTAAAAATGAAACAACATAGTGAAGGGAAATCTACAGTGATGGCACCTTTCCCATGTGAGCAGAGGAATTCCAATATTAATTTTAAAACATAAAATTGTCCAATGCACTTTCCTTGGCAGTAACATCGGACTCTATTAACACGATATAATTATAACCCTTTCACCAAGCAGAACCCCATCTATATATTTATTCTTGTATAATCAATCATTCGCGAAAAACACTGTTATTAAAATGTTCGATTAGTTTTGAATAGTGTAGGTGTTCCTTACCGTTTTGATGTTTTTACATTTCTCCATATTATAAAAAATGTAATCGTACAAATCCAATCTCCTACATTCTAACTCTTGAAATATTTCATTACTAATCATTCACCTCTTGTAATTGCATCTGTAGAAAGGAGAAGGTACAATAAAAGCAGGCCAATAACATTGTAATGTTATACGTCCAATTGGGAAGGTACTATCATGCCTTAAAATCACGAGAGCACGTGCTGAACAGAAATAAAATAAGCAATTATAGAACTTCAAAATTAAAAAGTTATATTTCATGTTGAATAATGGATGATAAATGTTTATTCCGAAGCCTATTAATCAAAACAAGAAAATGAAAGGGTTACACAAAGAAAATGATTTAATTTAGCACGCTTAGTACTTAATGACTGTATTTGTTTATAACTGTAAGGAAAACGTGCGTAATTTAAAGAAAATACGCACAAAACATTGTACGAATTCTTTAGGTATATCTCACACGTCGGAATAATTAATTAAAGGAACAAAATCCGTGACCTATACTAATGATAACATAATTTCTTTAATTCCACATGAAAACGCATTTGTTAAAAGCCTCCAGCAACACTTTGGTCATTCTCTTCTGGAAGAAGAGAAACGCTCGTAAACTTATTTTTATAATCTAAACGGTATTTCCCAGCGGAGGTCGACAATTATTGGGTTATTTATCTAGATTAGAACCGACTCGTTAGCTATTCCACTAACAACATGACCATAAATTTTCATTTCTGCAGATCCACTTGAAACGCGTCTGCATCCGGATACACCTGGCTGAACCAGTTTACAACTGCGACCATTTCACTTTCATCTCCGATTTCATCAAACTGACCTCGCCTTTCCTGACAATGGACAGGCATGAACAATGCCAAGTATGGAATACTGCAAAATAAAAACAAGACGTTTTTGAAAGTCTTCTTCGCGAAGCCCTGCTATCGCCAGTTAATTTTAGCGAACATGAGTCTGGGTCTTCCTGCGAGACAGACGATGGTAAAGGTTAAATTCTGGAAATAATTTGCGGAATGATGTTTAAATTTCACCAAATTTCCGGTTTTGGAACGGGAAATTATTACGCAGCGTATGCGTAGTAAAAATAGAAAATCGTTCAATGAATCAGCTTGAAAAGAAATTTACTTATTGTAAATCGTGATTCATAACACTTGCAGTAAAATCTGGCAAACTGAAAAAACAACTTTCATATTACAAATGAGCTAATATTTTCAAATGTTGTAGGTACTAACGTTATTCATTCAAGTTGATATTGCCTTCTAGTTTCTTTCGAATAAGAGCACCAGAAACATATCACGTAGAAGTAAGGTTAAGTATTAATTTGGGTGGTATATTTACATTAGTACAATTTCCTAATTTTTGTTTTGAGAAAGTTATGTAGCATACAATATATAGGGGAGAGCCAATGAAAACGAAACAGACCCGATTTTTCATATTTATCGTCATTTTTTAAACATTTGCTCGGACCCGTCTATTTTCGTTTTGAGGGTAAAACTTTTTGCGTTTATTTTCAACCTAGTCACTTCAACCCCCAAGGGATGGTGCGCTTCACCCCTAAAATTTTAAATGGGAAAGAGGGTCGAGTGATACATCATTTTAAAGGGCATTAAATTCTCGTTTTAATGCTAGTTTTTCAAATTCGAATAAGTAAAAAAAATTCGAAAAATGTACCTATCTACCTGTTCACGGAGGATTCATGGCAATTAAAAATGTCATGTTTTGCTGTCAGTAGTTGTAGAAAAAAATTATTATTAGTGATTAGTATTTTTTTACAGTGACCATCGCGTTTAGTAGAGAATTGTAGTTGTGTTTCGGATTTTTGTTGTTGTTGTTGTTGATTATTTTTGTTACAAAATGGTTTATCCTACTGCGGAAAGAGTATTAATAATTGAACTTTATTATGAAAACGGTAGATCCGCTAATATTACAGCTGAGTTATTTAATGAACAAAATCCTAATAAGCATGTTCATCGAAAGTACGTTCATGAGCTAGTAGCCAGAGACGGGAACAGGAGACGGGAGCGGTGGCAAATCGAAAGCGAATCGTAGAAGCTGAAAATAGAATATTGGGAAATCAAGCTATGGAAGTTGTACTTTTCGGTCACGTCCATCTCGATCCTAGCTTAGGTAAGTTGACAACAATTGCTGGCATATCCCGTGTTAGCATTCGAAGAATTTTAAACGCCCATAAATTCTTTCGATGTGGTGTCACTGTTTACCAACGTTCCTACAGCAGAATATCTGGATATAATTAAACAAAAATATGATCCACCAGCCCACATAATGGAATTGACAAAACACTGCCTCAAAAACACGTACTTCCTGTACAACAACCAACGCTACAAGCAAATAGAAGGTGCACCAATGGGCTCTCCGCTATCCCCAGTCATAGGGAATCTATTCATGGAAAACCTGGAACAAAAAGCACTAGAAACAGCAGTACACAAACCCATACTCTGGCTACGATATGTAGACAACACGTTTGTTATTTGGCAACATGGAGAGGAGCACCTTAACAACTTCCTGGACCACCTAAGTAGTCTCCACCCGAAAATCAAATTCACAATAGAAATGGAATCAGAAAACCAACTACCGTTCCTGGATGTTTTGGTAAAAAAGGAATCGGACGGAAACCTGGGCCACACGGTGTACCGGAAACCCACTCATATAGACCGCTATCTCAACGCGGAGTCGCACCACCATCCGGCACAACTTCGATCAGTGGTCAGAACCCTGGTCACCCGTTCTCAAAGACTTGCAGACCCAGAAAACATAAACCAACAAATGAAGAAACTTCGAAAAGGTCTGCGACAAAATGGCTTCAAGAATCAAACCATCAATGATACACTTAAACCCAGCCGAGTTAAGCCACAGGATGAATAAGAAAAACCTACACCCAAAGCCCACCTGCCATACGTCAAAGGAACAACAGACAGAATCTCTAGAATTCTATGAAGACACAATGTGGAAACTACATTCACAACAAACAGAAAGACCAGCTCCATTCTACGAAACCCCAAAACAAGGATACTTCTGGAGAATCAGGTGTCTACGAAATACCTTGCTAGGACTGCGATCAAACATACACAGGTCAAACGAATAGACGAGTCTATGTGAGAAAAGAAGAACACCAAAATACCGTACGAAAGAACGAGAAGACTCCATCACTGGCACAACACGTAAGCACATCATCTCACGAAACTGTTTTCGTAAACACCAAAGTACTGCCCAACACAGGACACCTGAAATCAAGAATAACAAGGGAAGCATTAGAAATCGAGAAACACCTAAGGAACCTAAATTCTCGTGATGACACCCAAAGACTACCATCCGCTTGGAAACCGGTTCTCGCCAAAAAAACAAACACACAACAGAAACCAGCAAGCAAACACAAATGCACCTCAACAAAATCAGAATGTTCCAGAAATGTTCAAAATTATCACCATTGCGTTCGATACACAAAGCGGCACGTCGCAGAAGAGATCGCTGCGTTTTTAAAGTAGTTGCTGGGTTATTCCTAATAATATCAGCAGCTTGCTGTATTCTTTTGTGTAATTCTTCTACCGTGTGCACTTTAGTTACATAAACAATTTGTTTCATGACCCCAAAGATAAAAATCTAGTGGAATCAGGTCCAGCAAATGCGGTGGCCATATTACGGGTCTTCCTACTCCAATCCATCTTCCCGGAAAATGTGCATTAAGCCAAGCTCCAACACGAAGAAATTGAAGTGCTGGTGTTCCATCGTGTTGATACCGCGTCGCACGTCTAATATTTAACGGCACATCTTCTAGTAATAAGTGCAAGAGTTTTCTAGAAAATATTCGTAATTCGCACCATTCAAACGGTGTGACAAATGGTCCAATCAGACGATCATTAATAATACCAGCTATCATATTAACACTAAATCTATGTTGAAAGTGCGAGCGTCTTTTTAGATGAGGATTTTCTGCAGTCCATTCATGAAAATTTTGATAATTATTGATGACTATCTCATGTGAAAACAGCTTCATCAGTCCAGAAAATATTTGGCAACTTTTGATTACTTTGTACCCAATTACAAAATCTTAAACGAGCTTCAAAATCACTACCTACCTAGTGCTTGAACTCTTTGATAATGATGTGGATGTAAGCGAGCACTTGTTATTATTCTCTAAACCTGATTTCTACATATTCCAGCACGTAATGCAATTCTTCGCACACTTAAAGACAGATCTTGTTGTAATAAATCAAGAACTTGTTCATCACCGTTTCTGGGTGTACGGACAACGCCTTGGTCATGTCTTGCTTTGAAAGTGCCATGTTCCCTCAGCTGACGATGTGAATTAAAGAAAACTGCACGCGTAGGGAGTCTTCTATTGAGATATCTTCTACGAAATTCTTGTTGTGCTGCTAAAGCATTTCCATCACACAGACCGTAAACATAATGAATGCATATTCCTCATTTGAAAATAACATTGGCATTGTGAATCACTTGTGAATTACGATTGGAATAAGGATACAAAGAAGAAGACAATAACTTTACTATCACAGTAATAAACTGAAAAATTACAAACAATAATTTGTTTAAAACGTTGTTCAAATGTTACCAAATAAAAGGCGTGATCATGGCAAGTAGATCAGTATTTCAAAAATCCGCTGAACTAAAATTTTAGCCGCATATATTATGAAATAAACAATAACTCGTTAATGGTTACGTTTTGGGACATATGTTTATATGGACTTCTGGACTCTAAATAAGTTCTGGAATTCATCCTTGAAATATTGCCAGTACGTTTTGGGATACCGTGTACGCTTAATGATCACAACTTTTCAAATGTTCCTTGTAAATAATTTAAAAATTTTCGATATTGAAATTTTTTTGGCGCGATATTTCATTTTTATGAAAAACTATAAGCAAAACATGTATGTAAACCTTTAACTATATTTTAAGACTGAAGCAAAATGTAAGAACCATGGGGGTTTATTTGTAAATATAGATTTCCACGGTTTGTTGCAAGAAATAAGATGCAATGGAAAATCAAAGTGAATGTTCAAATTGCAAACCAATAAATCTCATTAAGGGTGTAGGAGTCACAGAGAGATTACGCTACTAAAAATCGATTGATTTATCCACATTTCATAGATGAAAGAGTTTGTGGTGATGGAAAATGTTCAGTTGGTGAGTTACCTATTAACAGGAATTTAATTAAAAAATAATTTATGACTTCAAATAGAAGAAATAGGTTTATTTGTGATTGTGCCGTTATTCATCGCTTTTCTAAATATCTGTCTGAACACACATAAACTTCAGTATGGGAGAAGATAATGTGAGTAATGAATGAAAAATAGAAAGAAACTATAACCAGATATTTGACAATTAAATTAACAAGATATTTTAGGTGTGAATTCATTTAAGAATAATTCGTGGTAAATTCAAACAGTTTTTAATGTATAACTAAATCAGTTTAGACAGAAATTAATAAAAAACAGTTCGCCGTTTGTTGATTAATTTAATAGGAATCTTAATTAAACACGCAAAAATTACGTACATCATGTAATTTCAATAATTGAAAATAAGCTGTGAAATTAACATAAGTGAGCCAAAGAAATTATGCTACTAAAAATCAATTTTTTATCCACATTTCATAGATGAAGAAATTAGTTGTGATGTAAAATAATCAGTTAGTGAATTAAACAAGAATTTAATTAAAAAATAATTTATGACTTCAAATAGATAAATACGTTTATTTGTAATCCTATCGTTATTGATAGTTCTGTAAATATCTGTTTGAGCACACATAAATGTAAGTATTGGGGCTGGGGGGAGGATCTAGAATATTAGAACTATTTACTTTATTTGTTCCTTAATTTATAATTAAGTATTAGAGATCAAGTTTTTGATAACAAAAGTTGTATCTTCGACATTTTTACTTCTTTAGTCTTTAAACTTTGTGACTTCCACCAGTGGGTATTTCCAATTACAACCGTTTTTAATGGATTATGATTGCTCAAATAATAACCAATAAATCGCAAATATAAATAATTAATTCTTCAACGCTAAATACTAAGAGAGGAGTAGGTATAGATATGAAAACTAGATGAAACCTTTTTCGTATCCCTTCTAAAGGCCTACACGTACTCGTTTATCACGTCTACTCGTGGTGAATTTTGTTTAACTAGAGGTTCATAATGACTCCCATAGTATTAGCAGGCTCTTGATTTCCTATCTACTTCTACGGCTAGTGTATTATATAAATTGATCTAAAGTTTCCTAAATCTACTTGTAAATAATAAATTATATTTTGGACACCCTGTTCGATTTCAATGGAAACTGTTTCTTGGGCCTAAAATATTTTCTCAATGTACTGTAAAAGTTAAATATTTACTAGTGTGAATTGCTAACCCTTGAAGAGCGTTAGCTATTCTAATATGGATCTCAGATTTATTTCTGATAGCAATGAAGGCGATTTGTAATAGCCCAAGTAGCACACATTTTCTAACTTGTTTCGTACCAATATTTAACTTATTTCTTGGCTGAACACTTTGTCGTCCGCATACTCCGCATACATAGTCCAATGATTAACCAATATAGTATTAGTAGTTTCTACGAAATGTCCATAATCCTTGGCTAAAGACAATGTATGAATTGCATGCGATTTACGGCGGGTAACATTGCAATATTATAAAGGGGTGTAACCCGCATAACCAAAGTTACCCAAAAGATAGCTAAAAGTTAATCACTCAAAAATACAGGGTCACCATTAGTCAAAAGTTAACCTGTAGGTTAACTATATCAGAAATTAGTTAACCATAGAGCAGGCTTAAGGCACCTCAAGGTTGCTGAAAGGTTAACCATGAAAGATATCCAAAATCTAACCTTGAAAGACATCTTTTGGTTAACCGTAAAACATGTACGAAAGCTAACCTAGGAAGACATCTTTTGGTGTACCGTACAAGATGTCCAAAAGCTAAACTTGAAAGTAATCGTTTGGTTAACCATAGAAGATGTTCAAAAGCTAACCTTGAAGTCATCTTTTTGGTACAATATTAATATACCCAAAAGTTAACCTTGAAAGTCGACTTTTGGGCATCTCCCCAATATACCCAAGAGTTATGCTCTATGGTTCACCGGAATACCATCGCAAGAAGCTTATCTTTGAAGGATAACCACATTGATGGTAAATAACTGAACTGAGAAACATAACTAAAAGTTAACTGCTCATTCTGTCAAAAAACACCCTTTAAGTGTATTTGTAAGGCAAGCTACACAAAGAATGCTATTGCGGTTTTAATTAGGATTTTATTTCCTATAGAAAGAGTAAATAGAAAATGCATTACAAATAATTTCTATGTATTATTAGACCAATATTTTAAATTTAACAAATTATGTACTCACAGAAAGTATCAATTTTAACCTTATTATCCAAGACAGACATTCTTACTGCGACTTCTTAAGTCTTCCTGTGGACTACGCGACACATACTTTCGTAGTGGATAAAATGTCCAGTTCTATGGCACCAGGTATGATCTTTGACACTAGGACTGAAAGTAAATAATAATTTGTTAACAAACATGTGATAACAACAGGGATTCGATATAAATGTAACTGAAATTATAAAAGAAGTCGTATTAACGGAAGTATATATAATATATCAATTGGTTATTCGAATTATATTCAATCCCTGTAGTTTGAACATTTGATGGGCACCGATCCAGCCTAAACTAATAATGACGCTATGTCATCAGCATTGAACAGATCCTTCCTAAAATATTCAATTAAATGTAATTGTATAAAAGACACACTTACTTTAATAATTATGGGAAAGTATGCACACACTAAACTTAGGACTGTAACTGAAAATGTATGCTACTTTTCTAAGAGTATGAACATGGCCCTTGCTTTGCAAGTGCTAATGGCTTAGAAATAAACCCTGGGAGATACAGCACATGTCTAATGCCGTTCAACCATCCACCCCTTAATAGTTTACGTTGTGGATCGTTCCGTATTCATGTTGTAATATTTATTGTGGACTCTATTGAAACAAAATCATTTAATTAGGAAGAGAACTAAATAACTATATTTTTTAAATACACTTTATTTCTTAATATGCAGAAGCAGTTCGACACTATTACCTGCCGTAACCGACAAGGAGTTCATGGAACGCGTGGGAATTTACCTTTGGACAGCAAAAGACCCCGAAGGAGGCCGAAAATTGCTTTGATTATATCTATATTTTATTATAATTTCCGTAAATTAAGTAGCTTATTGATTGTGAATATGAATACTTTTGAATACTGTGGAAGAGAGCTAAAAATATTTTGTTTTGCTATTAGTGTTAATCCTAGTTTTACATGGACCATATCTAAAGCAGCCAAGAATGATCTATTGCCTAACATTCAAGTTGATCACCTGTGTAGCAAAACTACTACGTCAATAAATACAGAAAATAGCAGAATCATTATTGTAAACGTCTTTTACCTGGTTTATACAGTAGCAAATTATCTCGGCACTTCGTTAGATTTATAGATTTAGTTAAATCAGAAATGAAATACGTAATTTTTAATGTGTATTATTAAAAAAAAAACAATTGAACTCTGCCTTTTCCGGATATTCCATACATATTTTTAAATATTACGAAAGCAAACGCAATTCTTAATAGCTCCAGGGTAAGAGTAATTGTATCAAAAATATATTCATGATTATCAATAGAGTTCACTAAGAACTTATCTATAGCCATTTGAATCAATTTGATACTAACTATAAACGGTCTTCTATTATCAACTTTAGATTTAGAATTAGATTGGTTTTGAAAATATACGAACATACGCAGATTAATCAATTTTAAGCTACAACCGTTTCATGAAATCATTCGAAATCGCAATTTTTTATGGTTTGATTTGTAGATGAAATCGTAATGAACATAAAAACATACACCTCTTGCCTAATTTCAACAAATTTTTAGCTCTAATAATAAAAAAATTCAGCAACAGTGCAGAGGTAATTTGGTACAGCTTTTATATATATAAACGAGGTGTACACTAAAACCTAGACCGACATGTCAAAGACAATGTGAAACCAAGAAAGTAAATTAAATAATGGGTAAAAATGTCTGGCCAACCTATATCCAGTATTAATCAACCTACATGTTGCCAATGTATTCTCCCAATGCTTTACCAACATAGTTGCCAAACAACATTTTTACCTCTTTACTTTCCGTTGGTACAACATTGAGTAACCAACATATTTCCAATTCATTCTGCTAATATTTTACCAATACAGTTGCGAAATAATTTACTTTCATCTTATTTTTATGATGGCCCAATATTGGCTGGAATATACATACAATATAACTCGTATGAAGCACGTCGCTTGTAAGCCGAAGCATTTCTGAAACAGGCATTTATTTCCGTGTGACAATTTTTTTATAAATTTGAATCAACGTTTATCCGAAGTTGGCGCATTTAAATCAAGAAACGGTGGTGGTAGTGGTTGGCCTAGATCAGTTTCTACTCCTGAAGCGGAACTTAACATTTGGATGGAAGAAAATCCAGGTACCAGTACTAGAAGACTTTCTGCCGAAACAAATATTAATCCTTCCCTAATTTGGAGAATCTTACCTGAGAAGCAATTGTACCCATACCATATTCAAAGAGTACAGGCTCTTTTTGTGCCTGATTATGCTGCACGTCTGGTGATTTGCCGATAGGCACTGACAAGGGTTGCGGAAAACGCAAACATTGTTAGTGAAGTCTGAATTATTGAATCTAGTTTCACAAGAAATTGCATTTTTAATTTCTACAACAGCCATGTTTGGTCAGATGAAAACCCTCATGCTATTATTGAATCAAATCATCAATATCGATTTTCAATTAACGTTTGGCTTGGTGTTTTTGGAGACCATATGGTAGCACCTTTATTTCTTCCGAACTGTTTGACTGGCCAATTGTATCTTGACTTTTTGCATAATGCCTTCCCACTATTGTTAGAAGATGTACCCCTCATTCATAGAATGAATATATGGTTGATGCACGATGCGACTCCTGCACATTTTTCAATCATGGCCAAAAATTTCCTAAACCAAAATTACAACGGCAGGTAGATAGGGCGAAGGGGTCCAGCTGTGTGGCCACCTAGATCCCCTGACCTCAGTTCGTTCACTTTTGTATTTAGGGGTATTAAAAGTCGGTAGTTTATGCAATCCCTGTGAATAATTTAAACGAATTGAGAGAATGAATGGAACATGCCTGCCAGACTGTTCGTATGAATCCGGGAATCTTTGAAAGAATGCGGCGTGCATTTTTACGGATATGCGAAGAATGTGTACAAATGGAAGGAGTACATGTAGAACATCTACTTTAATTATTTGCAATTACAATGTTTTATTTACACGGCTATTTGTTCTTAAAAGATTCCATATCCTGAAAACGGTCGATTTTCGAACCCATGTTTATTACGACTTTTTTGTTTGTGTTGATGAGATCTATAAGTGGGTAAAATATCCGAACGTATTTTTAAACACCCTGTATATCCAACTCACCAGTAACTTAACATTTACAATACTGGGCTAATATTATCAGAAAATGCGTATGCTACTTGGGACGTTTTAAGATTTAGCTTTTATTGCATAAACAGATAATTTTGTGGTAGTGAAAAAGTAATTGTCTTTCACAAACTTTAAGGGGTTGTTTCTATCGAGTACATCCCCCCCCCCCGCAATACTTAGGTATTAGTTTCAATCACTCTGAATAGGTTATACACAGTATAGGGCCTAAAATGAAACTTTACGGCACGCCAACATTGTTACTAACCAAATCTGGCTTGCAAAAAATAATCAAAATAAACATGAGTTTTGTAGAAGACTTTTAATAGTAGTGGGATAGGCTATAAGCTTTAACGGCTTCTTGGTTCTATTCTATTCTACCGATATTCATTCTGAAATGAAGTAGTCCTGAAGATTGTTAGTATAATCAGAGATAAAACGCTAGTTTCTACTGACTTTTGACGAGGCGCCAACCCCAGAGACAATACATTTTCATATTTCATATTTCGTAAACTTTATGTAGTTGAAAAACTTCGTACTATGATCAAATAATATAATTTCAAGTGGCGGCATGACATCAATATACAGGGTGTCTCAGAAAGAATGGGCCAGCGTTTAATCATAGATTCTTTAGGTAAAAATAAACCGATTAAACCTAATATACCTTAGGCAGAAAGTCCTTCCTTAAGAAGTTATAGGGCCTTAAAGTTCAATTTTTTATTTTTTCTTTTTACTGTAATTTCCACAAATCTCAAGATATTTCTTTCAAATTGGTACACTTACTTACTATTATGCAATACAGTGACAGAATTATTTTCATTGACCAGACTTGACCGTAAGAGGCACTTAACCTACTACGGAAATCTTATATTAGCTCTAACTTTGTTATTAGTAGAAAATTTTAAAATTTTAGGTTATTTTCTGAAAGAGGATTAAAAATTACAAAAATAAGGTACTCTTAGTTCATACGCGTAAAGGCAACCGTTTGCCTTAAAATGCTTGTCCAAGTTTTGGGTTGTCGTAACGACGTGCAATTATTAGGTGGCCATGATCACAAAAACAATGGGTAGTGCTTGTAACCTACAGTAAAATTTTAAAATTTTCTACTAATAACAAAGTTAGAGCTAATATAAGATTTCCGTAGTAGGTTAAGTGCCTCTTACGGTCAAGTCTGGTCAATGAAAATAATTCTGTCACTGAATTGCATAATAGTAAGTAAGTGTACCAATTTGAAAGAAATATCTTGAGATTTGTGGAAATTACAGTAAAAAGAAAAAATAAAAAATTGAACTTTAAGGCCCTATAACTTCTTAAGGAAGGACTTTCTGCCTAAGGTATATTAGGTTTAATCGGTTTATTTTTACCTAAAGAATATATGATTAAACGCTGGCCCATTCTTTCTGAGACACCCTGTAGAATCAAATGATATAGGATACCTGTTAATAATTAAGGAAATCAGTATAAAAGCACTAAAAGGTTCGTGGTTGTGGCAGTATTTGGCGTAAATTTCAAACTTGATTGCAATACTTTTAGCAACAAAAGGCTTTATTTATTGACTAATGCAGCCTAACGTCAAACTCTGACATTCATTAGATAACAATTGTTTCTTATTACAAAGACAATAAATTTCCAAGGCATACAAGTTTAATTTTGAATTAAAATAGACGTTTAAAAAATCCTAAAAAACTCAGAAATTATGGGTTTTAGGCATAAGAGACCTTTAATACTAATTAAAGATAATACAGTAAGGAATACAATCAAATGATAAAATACAGGGTGTTCCATTTGAAAATAACGAGTTATAGTAATATGAAAATGAAGACATTTGTTTCGTTTTAATTAACACCCTGTATAATTTAATAGAAAATATTTGATATCGGAGCATAGGGGATAGTCTTAGCTACCCAGGAAAAAAAATGCTTGTTTAAAACTCTAAAAATAGCTTTAGTACGCCTTTATAAAGCAATGCGTGCAATAGGTATTTTTTAGAGAAAAAAATTAATTACTTGGCAACGTCGCTAAAAAATTGAGAAAACTTAATATGGTTGTATAGGTGCATAAAAGACAAGTCAAAATATATGAAAATATACAGGGTGTTCCATTTAAAAAAAAATAATTTTTTTATTGCCTATCAGTAATACAACACCCTGTAGAGGTGAAAATAATTTTAGGTTATTCCCCTTGAGGAGTTGAAAAAGTTTCGTATGTAAATGTATACTGTATTTCAAACGGCAAGAGAGATATCGAAGACGGACACCTAAATGACTCACCCTGTAGAGCTAAACTACCATGTATCATTTAATAGTATGCTATTTTGATTAGGTTGCCAAGTTCCATCCTACAACAAAGATATCTAATGTAAAGCTTACAAAATAGCAGTTAATGAACAATATCAGGTGATTGTTTTCTAGCAATTGCAAATAATTTGTACCATTAAACACTAATTGAAATAAATTGAATTTTCAGCTGTTTAATTGCTCGATTTGTCGATAAATGCTGCAAGTTTGTGTCTTAAATCAGCGGTTGTATTGTAAATCTAATTTAACTGCATACATTTGAAGGTCAAACTGTACGTTAAAATACTGTTCCCGCGTCAAGTGGCCCGTCATTGGCAAATTAATCATGATAAAAACAATCAAACGGGCTCTTCAAGGAATTAAACGACGTATTTCATGAAATTTTTCATTAACATAGATTTATTAACCAGAAATCATACAATGCATAGGCCCGCAATTCTGTTATCACTTTTCTATCTGATAATAATACGACTGCAAATCATTTGCAGCTAATGTTGCTGGGTCTAGGACGTTTTGCCAACGCCCATTCGTCGACGCCGTTTCGTCGACGACCGTTTCGCCGATGGACGTTTTGCAATTAGCTGTTTTCATGTTGTTATTATGCATAGTAAATACCCATTTTATTATTACAAATAATTTATAATTTAGTAGTTTCCGATGATTGGTTTGGTATCGTAGACTGTGTAACCTGAATCCAAGGTCTCAAAGTTGGTTGTATTGGTTCTTAGTCATGTTCAGAAAGGCTTAGAGGAAATTTTTTAGCTTTATTTGTGCATTCTTGAGCTGTAATTTATGGAATGTAGGAGAAATGTAATTATTGTGACAGCTACATACTAAAGTGTAAATTTGTGAATTTAATACTTTTTTTTGAGAAAAATATTTGTAGTAATGTGCTAATGTATGTAAGGAAGCTTTGTATTACATTTGATTAACATTGCAGTTGATTTTCATAATTTATTTATAATTTAATATAAAAATATTTGTCAATTTCCATATAAATTATCGAAAGCATGCCAAATGAGGTATCGAAATGTTCATCTTTTTGTGAGTAACACAGTGGTGATTTTCAGTTTGTTTGTAAAATTATTGATAAGAATGTTATTATAAGTTTTAGATATTTGTTAATAATTAGTCAGTTTAATGCTACGACCCTATTGGCTGAGTTCTTTGGGGTCGCATGAAGTTTTATCGGTTTATAAGCGGTTGCTTAGCAGCGCGCGAAAAATCTGGTATTTTATTTGGAAAAGAATTGCAATTAGACCAAAGAACCGTGAGCACGCTAAAATTTAGCTCCGCTAAAATTTAGCTCCGCTAAAATTTGTAAATTTAATGTTAAAAGTTCTTATTTTGATTTCAGATAAAAGTTTTAATTTTTGTGCTCATATTCTACGTGTTTTCTACAACCTACGGTCGAAATTTTGTAAAAATCTTCAAATAATTAGAATTTCGTGCAAAAATTGCAATTATTTCTTCGATCATCCTATGTTTATGGGTTGATCTTCAGTTTGTCTTGTCAACTTCACACAAAAATCAATGTCATTTGATAAAACTTTTAAATCTACAAGAGTTAATTCAAAATAAATAAATACCAATATTAAATTAAAATAAAGAAAGTGCTTCGTCTAATAGAAAGAATTTTGAGAGAAGAAACTCCACTTCTCAAATTTACCTCAAGTTAATTTGGAGGTTATAAATTTTACTTATACTTATACAAAGTTATGAACAATTAATGGTACATTCTGATTAAAAAAGAAGTACTGAGAACGGAAGTTACTTACGTGTTGGTGGAGATTTGGATTCAACAAAGATCAATCTACTTTTCTAATTTTGTTCAACAATTTCCTAGACCAAAAGTTTCGCAACGGACGCTGATGTAAGATAACCCACGTGATACGAGAGCTTTTGCGCTGAAATGAACAAATTCAAGACAGCACTGGATTCCACCAAGGTTGAAATTACATCACGCTTCTTCTCCCCTTGATTGTCTCCACAAGGAATATAAGAATAAGGAGGTGGGTTTTTCTTTTACCAAAACAAACATTTTAAAGAGTAGATATAATACTACCTGGTGTTTTAATATGTTTATTTCAAATAATGAATTTAAATATTATCTTGCGTCAGTTAAGGGAAAGCACCTATAACGTTGAATTGCATTGTGCTAATTAAATTCTGTATGATTATTTATTTTGATCTTTCCTATGCTTTTCTTTTTGTGTGTGTTTTCACTTTATTATTAGCTATTCGAGACTACACAGTTTTTCCGATTATAACAGCGACCCTGATATCTTCATAAAAGGTTGATGCAATATTCATTTGATTTTATGTTGGTTAAACAATTTATCGATTTAATTATTTATTTTTGGATTCTTGGATAGTGAGTTATATTAATTACACTTGTGTTGTTAATTGGCGCCCAATGTTTAGGTTTAACCACTCGATATTTTATACTTTCTCCAACAAAGAATTTTATTATGTTTCGTGATTATATATAAAAATATTAAAGAGGCATCACAGCAATATATATATATATATATATATATAAGATACAGGACAAGGCCCAGTACACTTCCCTGTGGAACACCGGATTAGTATGATGGTAATCGGAGAACGTAGTGTTAAGTTTGATTTAATAGAAACGGTCTGATAAATAGGATTTTAGGAGTAATTAGAAGTTGTTGTTCATAAATAAGCCTCTACAAAACTTCTTTTCTTCCAGGTTTTCACCAATTTCGTCAACAATCGTATGCACTAGATAAATAATCGAATGATATTCACCAAATCCAAACTGATGGTTGGGCAGTAGCGATGAAAACTTACATCTTTGAGAAACCTTCCTATCAGCAGTTTTTCGAACAGCTTTTGAGGGAGTAGACTAATAGGTTTATATGATGTTTTTTCTGCAAGTGTCTTTCCCGGCTTGAGCAATGAGCATCATTATAATTTGAGGATATTTCCAAAGTATGGGGTAATATGAAAGACTAATCATTCGGTTATATATCGCTGCTAGTAACACTATTGCTTTTTTTGGCAACATGTTTAATGTCTTTCCCGTTATAAGGTCATACCCTGGAACTTTGCGTTGATTTAGTTTTTGGATCTCCGATTTTATTTCTGTCGGTGAAAGTTTTGACTTTACTGTTGTTGTGATTTGAAGCTGGTTCGAAGGGTTCGTAGACAGTTGATAGATGTTCTGCAAAAATAACAGACTTTTCTTTATTAGATCTAGTCCATTCGCCATTATAAGTTACAGAAATTTGACAATGTCGCAAATACGGGGGGTTATTACCAGCAACCAGCTGTTCATAAAGAACATTTTTCTACTACGTAACCCATCTAATAAACTTTCAGAAAGTTGGGTGCTCCATTCTTAAATTCAGATTAAAGTCTTCTATGGGCTGATTTCGTACGTTGTTGGTGATATCTTTTTCTTGATAGAAATTCCACATCTCATGGAAAAAGAGGCTACTATCTATCATTCCCTCGCCTGTAAATGTAGAAATATGAACGACGTGTTTAATTTTTACGGTAGAGTTATTAGTAAATTTTAGAAGCAGCGCCAAATTGTTTTGAAGCTGCAACTGACAATCTTCATATGGAAAATAGCATGTCAGACAAGAAAAGACAAAAATATGCAGTAACTAATAATAAAAAAATATTTATAAAATTATTTTTACCTGTTCATATATCTAACATAATTATTTTCAAACCAGTACAAGAGTGGTTGGAGATCTTCAGGTAGATGATTGGCAAGAATATCTATAGCTTCATCTAAATTCGGATTTAGCACAAAAGTCAATGATTTTACCATTTTTGCCTTTAAAGCAAATTCTGCGTAGTTATTATATTTTTTAAGTCCCCCATTTCACCCAAATTCTTTCACACATTTTGGGCCAGATGAAAAAACACCCTATATAACTAACATCTGAAAAGATGACCTACCTGGGCTAACTTAAAAGCGCACTTTATAGCAACCAAGAAGGTTTACTTTTGACTAACTTTCAAGTGCATATTTATAAAGCGACCTGTAGTGATTAGTCTTCGGTTACATGCTCTATAACAAATTTTAAACATTAACAAAATGATACATGTAAATCCCTTTTAAAAGATATCCATAGCAAGTTGACAATAGTTGCACATACTGTTGTGAATAACTATATTACTATTGGATTTAAAAATACTCATCATTTCAGCTACTGAGTAAAAGGTGACCGTTATATTCTTGTGGCATTTATTCAAATACATGTACAACCCAACAGAAAAAACAATTTGGAAGTATAAAAAAATCATCTAAATTCTTTATAGATTAGTCACAGGTACTTACGTTGTCTGCCTTCCGGTAAGAACCGAATTCACTTTAAGCATTATGAAGAGAATAAGTAAAACAAGGGATTAGCAATTCCATTACGGTTAATTAATATCGTGGGTTTAACAACAAAATTTAACATGCTGATAAGTGATAATTTTTCTATTTTATAAATAAAATTACAATAAATAATATAACATGAGTATGGAACAGTCCACAACGTAACCTATTAAGGGGTGGACGGTTGGATGGCAGAAGACATGCGCTGTATCTCCTAGGTTTCTTTCTTAAACCATTAGCACTTGCAAAGCTTGGGGAATGGTCATACTGTTAAAAAAAGTAGAATCCATTTTCAGTTACAGTAACAACTTTAGTGTGTGCATCCTTTCTAATAATTATTAAGGTAAGTGTTTCTTTTATAGCATTAAATTTAATTGAATATTTTAATGTGGCAAGAACAGCCAATTGTAATTTTTGGGTTAAGTTCTAGTTGGTAGGCGGTAACATTCGAAATGATTCATTTACTTGCTAAAAACGTAAGGGTAAATTAGTTTAATGCTAGACTATGTAAGAATAATATATATCGATATCTATTATATATATATATATATATTGCCATGATTTTTATATTAAAATAATGTAATTATTATTAACTATTTGTTAAATGTCTTTATCATGCTGTAAACTACTCTAAAATACCTTCGGAAGGACTGTTATGTATTAAAAAGGATATTTATTGGAACTAAAATCCATATTTTAACCTGAAATATAGTCTAGATAGATTAACAATGTCATAATTTATAACAACTAATGTAAAATGATAGTTAAAACTGTATTTATAAACCTGTTACATGTAAAAACTGTTATCGATACTTCGTACGTTGCTTCGTAATATGGAATATGAACTCAAAGTGAAGTTTTACAGTGTATGGCCTTTTGAAATCCTATTGTGTGACTTAATACTCGTTGTAGACGATGATGTTGGTCTTTTTGGACAGTACCAGAGCCCTAAAACTCAAAAGTTATTGTTATTTTAAGTTTTTTGATAATAAGTGTATAATTTTGATTTAGAAGGTTTTATATTAGCCAATTTAATAAATATTATATCTAGGAAAGGTATTTAATAGGTTTCTTTAATGAATTATGTTGTTTATTTTATGATATTTGTGTTCATAATTAAATTTTGAAAATTATAGGTTAGATCTAGAATTTTGTTAATTATGTTGTGTATAATTCTTTTATAGGTTGTTAATGTGTTACAAAACTTATGTTATAATCTGAGGACTGTGTTAATTGTGTTTTTGTTAGGTTTTCGAGTTAATTTTGCAAATTTAGCCATATTTTAAAATGTTAAATTTTTTGTCAGGAATTTGTTAATTTTGGGTATCAAAATGCAGATAAAAATTCGTAGAAAACGATTATGAATATTAGTTTTTCAATATATTTATTCATAAGACTTATATTAATTATTTAAATTTTATAATTATAATTTCTAGAATATTCCTTAGATTTTGTTTCAAATTCTGTATTTTCATTGGTTGATGTAAGCCATTATCTTGCAAATTTGTTGAAAAATTTGAAAGTAGTTCCTTTTTGGTCATGGAACAAAGCACACGCAATTTCAATTAGCGCTCATTTTAATTTTATTGTAAAAATAAGGCGTGAACTCGCAGAAGTTAAGTTGAGGTTATGTAACTTTGTTTACAAAAATTTAAACAGTTAGTAAATGTAAAGTGTAACCAGAATTTGTGTTTTAATTCAACTATAGTGCTTAATAATAAAAGAATTTACCAATTTAATTTTAATCGAAGTGTGTTTCTTTTGTGGAATTTTTCTAAAAAGAAAACGGAATAAAATTAAAAATTTTTTTTATTCACTTATTAAAAATAATAATCCTGTGGTATTAATAAAAATTAAAGAACTTACCTTATCAAATTGGAACATTTAACTGAACAACTATAGTAATTCAGTGGTTTTTGTTTCGCAAACTGTCGAATTTGCGATCTTGATGCTGTCATATTTAAATTCCAATGGATCTTATTTAGACAACGAGACCTTCAAACAGCATAAACGCAGATGTTGCAGTATTCGCAAGAATGGTGTCTACGTTATAGTCAAAGGGACTGGACATACAAGATAAGTCGTAGTTTATTTCTATGTTTATAAGATTATGTATTTTATTTGTTTCGTAATTATCTATCTAATTGGTGAAGCCACGAATCGTTACCTTGAGATTACAGGAGTCTATATAGATGCTAGTGTATTTATCTCATGTTTATTTAATTTGAGTAAAAACTCAAATTTGGCGCCCAACTAAAAGTTATATTTTAAATAATCATTCAATAATTGATAATTAAATATTTATAATTAAAATACATAGCAATATATATATGCTGTGATTGGCTTCCAGGAATTCTTCCGCGTAGCAACTTCTTGGTCCAGGGACGAACCGGGGTGGTTGTTTTGACAACGTTTCGGCAAAGTCACATTTGCCATCTTCAGGTCTTGTCGGATAACTTTCTGCTGATGCTTCTTGGAATACGACTGTTCTTTAAGGAAATCCGCAAAGAGTGGTCCTAAAGAATCCAAAAAATGTTGCCTTACAAGCTGACAACAGAGTTTTTGCTTACTTTAACTTTGAAGATGTAATGCGACACCACTGCGTGCTTGCACGTTTTAACTTAAGAGTAAAATTTTATCCAGATTATTACAATTGACTACAAAAATGCATATCGTTTTCTCGCATATAGCTGCAGTAAAGAAGAAGATATTAGCAAACGATTTGTTCTTCAGTTAACAAGCTCGGAATCCACCTGGCACTCGGCTTAGGATACAGTAGGTCGTTTTTTCATGACGGCTTCAACACTTCCGACACTAATTTGTAAATTTCGTCTGTCTTGCTGAATAAGGGCATTAAATTTTTCTTCATGTTCAAGGTTTTGCAGCTCGTCGTTTATGAGGCTTTTTTCTACACGGGTTCTTCCGTCTAAAAGATTTCGATCATTCAAACCCGACTTTTAGAAAGACAACGCTATACATATGATCTTTGCACTGTGCTCTAAGTCTTGTAAGAATTCCAGTAGAATTTTCGTCTTCATGGACTTGAAAATAAAAAAGATCAGTTGGCTAATTGGAAGAAAACCTCCCCAGTCCATGGAAAATAAGCTCCGTATATATAACGTGGTAATAAAGCCAATTTGGACGTACGGACTGGAGTTATGAGATTGTTCTAGTATGTCCAATTTAAAGATTATCCAGAGATTCCAGTCTAAAGTCCTCCGACAGGTGGCAGACGCACCTTGGTATGTAAACAACCAAGCACTACATGCTGACCAAAAAATACCATTCGTAAAAGAAGAGATTCATAAACGTGCGGTAAATACCACGACCGTCTAGTAGCACATCCAAACTCATCAGTTGAAATATTGCTCGAAGCACCAGTCTTCAAACGACTTAAGAAGAAATGGCCTAGGGACCTGCTAATCAACTAAAGTCTCCAGGGTAACGCCAGTGGGCCGAATCCCTCATGTTTTCGTCATCAGATCAGCTCATAGAACCTATATATATTATATATTACTTACGCGTGTATATGCATAATTCTGATTGTTGATGTATATTATTAATAAAAAGTTTGTAAGTAATTTGATTACTATTCGCTGTTCCACGCTGTAATGAACAGAAATGTTTTACATTGTAACTACCTGTCAAAATAATATTATAGCGAAACATTTGCCGTGGATATGTTAACATGTGTCACGATAAACCTCTAATTCATTTAATTTTCGAAATTTTCCTCAGTGAGGTTTAGTTTAAACATTCCTGTTTGGATTTAGAACACTCCTCGTAGTAGCAACGTGTGAAGAATTAAATAAAGCCACAATTTTAACAAGAAGTTTGGATATAGTTATAACGTTCAGTGGTACGAAACCCAATACAAAATTGAAACCACACTATACAATTTTAACAAAAATAGAAAACCGTATAATGCAGGTTAGTGAAACGGTCAGCAGTGACACAATTTCATTATTTAGTACACAAATCTATTAAAATGTCACACATTATGTACACTGCTCTAGTTTTATAACTACCGTCTCTAATATTTAAATCGAATTGCAAAATTCTCACCAATCGTGTTAAAAAAACCAATATACATACAACATCAGTTTAACTGTTACAAAATAGCAATACTAATTTTAGAAAGTAACATAAGAGAATTATATCAATTAAGCAAATCGACATAAAAACGTTATTGAAGGCTGTATAAGAATTGCAACAAAATCACTATAACATCCACTTCAAAGAATAACAGAAGAATCGGATAGCCGCTCAAAACACTTAAAATAACTAGCTAAGACGTGGTAAGAGGAAAAAACAATTAATTTAAAACCGCTAAGTATTCAACTAATTTGGAGTTGTTACGCTAAGTGTAGCCTAAAATCAGCACAATAATGAGTGATTTATTATGCTGTAGCTGTTTTCTCGTGCTTTCTACTTCTCTAGATTCAAACCTGTTTAACATTATACGAAAACATACAGGAAAGCATAAAAGCACTATATGAATTCGAAAAAATGTACATGTTATAACCATTTTGTACAGTTCATGTAACTATTTGCATTAACTAGTATTTTTTGCTTAAAATGATCCGTATTTAGTAATTTATTCTGCTCTATTTAGCAAGTAATGAGTAACGAGGTACCTTTCGTTACTACTACTTCTTACAAGTCATGGAACTTTTTGCTTCACCATATTGTGAAATACAAAAGAAGTACGTAGTATTACAATTCCGTCCAATTATTGGAATTATTTGTTTTGTCTAATATTTTGTTTTCTTTGAAATCATAAGTATTTAGTAATTGTATTCTGATCACTGTACCAGGCAATGAAATGAGGAAGAAGGTACTTACTTTTTATTATTACACTGTACAACTCATAGAAGTGTTTTCTTTACCCGATTATGATGTGGTTTGCGGTATTACCACTTCGTATGGTTCATGGAACTATTTGTATTGATAAGTAATTTATTTTTTCATTTTAAGCTAAATTAACTAGCAGGGTAGTGTAACGTAAATCAAAGGCAATAATTAAATATGTCACATTTGTATGTAATCGCTGCTTTTAGAAATTTCTATTATTTAAGTATGGTATTAGTTTGGGTATTTAACAAATAAGATATAATAAATACTTCTCTTCGAAATGCTGATAAATCCCATTTAAGAAACAACATCGTTTTAAACGAAGGGATCTTCTTCTATGCTTTTCATGGGACGTACAACGTTTCCGATTTTCTGACTATTTTTATTAACTATTTTCCAAATGCTATAACATCTCTAAATAAAATTTAAACAATTAATTGAAACCACAACCAGAAAGTATAATTAGACATGCTTTCCGATATACAGTGATGTGAAAAAGTTCTGTGTCAGTTGCACAAATTTGATAATTTGTAGTTTAAATCCATTTTTTTCAAATACTTTTCATTTCATCATTGCAAATATAATACAGGTACTTAAACATAATACTAGTAGTAATATTAGCCCAAATGTTGATCCATAAAAAACCGAAACAATTTCATATGTAAAATTTATTCAAAAAGAGAGTAATTGTACATTATATATAATAATGTAGTGTACACCTACATGTTTATTACAATACGCAATAATTAATTTTAAACTATTTTAGTATTTAATGAGTCATCCTTTGTTTTCACACCTTTTTGGCATAGAATTCTCCAGTTTTTGTAGTTCTTCCTTCGTAATGCAGCGATACCAACGGCAATTAGGCATGCGATTAATTCCACTTTCTGTGTGAGCTTCTTTCTGGAAATCAGTCTATTCTTTTAACTTTATTGGTCAACATCCAAGATTGAACCACCTTTGCTCTGTGGCCAGGAACATTATCATCTTGAAAGATAAAGGTTTTGTTAGAAAAAAACTCTTTTCCACTAGGCAGCATCTTCTCCTGAATACCTTCTGCGATTGTTTTGGGGCCCAATGGCGATGATCCTTTGCCCATCTCAAACGGTGGAACCTTTGTTTTTCTGATGGGAGGGATTAGTCCAGATTTAAGTCTCCGTCTTACAGTAGTGCATACCATATACTTACACCAGTGGCTTCCAAGTACCTAATTAAGAGATAAGTTGTTGACATAGTCATTAAAATCAAATATTTAAAAGGAATTTTTGGAAACTATACCAAAAATGTAGCTAAACTTCAAGAAATAATTATTTTCCTGGGTGGTGCAGAACATTAAAAAAATTGATTAAATGGAAGCCCTTATAAATGTCTGGTTTCACTGCATACCCAAGGAAGAACTTGAAGAACTAGTCAACATGTCAAATAGATGCAAGCAATCAAGAACACATGTTCTTACGATTTGTGTTTGTTTGTTTCTTTGATATTATATTAAAAATTTAAGTAGGTTAATGTTCACACTTCAAAAATGAATATTTGTTCTATAGCTAGTATCGATTCTAGGGAACTTTGCAACCATTATTTTACATCAAAGATAATAAAGCCTGATATGAGTAATACCATGATATTAATAACAAAAATACTAGGGCTTGGGTGAACCTAGCCGTGCCAGGACCGATTAGTAATGAACAGAAACAATATAAATGGAGTTATTCAGCAATTTCAGATTATTTTCAGATTATTCCAAAAATCTATAGAGCGTACATATATTAGGCCTGTAATTTTTCTTTTGCTTCTAATGTTACTGTTTTTCTGTCTAAACTATACTTTTTAATTAGTATATCGGTACGGAACTATAACATCAGAATTTCTTAAATGACCTAAATTAATCAAATAATTGCTTGTTGAGGTTGTATATTATAACCCCACAGAAAAAATAATGTGAAATAAATTGAATTATGTAATATGATTTATAATATTATTTAAAATAATGAAGTCCTTCGATATATTCGGTTATGCGATATATCGAGATATTTCGACTTACGAGTAATCCATTCTGATGATAAAAACTTCTCGAATTACGTTCGTTTAACAACACGCGCATCTTGAATGAAATATTTCGAAATATTCGATTATGCATGCATCATCGAGATGCGAATAATTCATTCTAATGATAAACATTTCTCGAATTACGTGCGTTTAGAGGCGCTTGCAACTCGAATGAAACAATTCGATTATGCATGCATCACGGAGACGCTAATAATTCATTCGAATAATAACAATTTCTCGAATTACGTTCGTTTAGTGGCGTGCCCGTCTCAAATGGAACAATTCGAAATATTTGGTTGTACACGCATCATCGAGATGCTAATAGTTCATTCGAATGATAAAAAGTGATTGAATTACGTTCGTTTAGCGACGCGTATGTCTCAAATGAAATATTTCGAAATACTTGATTATGCATGCATCTTCGAGATGGGAGTAATTCATTCGAATGATAAAAACTTCTCGAATTACGTTCGTTTAGCAACGCGCCCATTTCGAATGAAATATTTCGAAATACTCGACTATGTATGCATCTTGGAGATAAAAGTAGTTCATTCGAACAATAAACGCTTCTCGAATTACGTACGTTTCGTGGCGAGCGCATCTCAAATGAAACAATTCGAAATATTCAGTTTCGCGTGCATAACCGAGAAGTCGATAATTCATTCGAATGATAAAATACTATCGGATTGCTTTCATTTCGGCTTTCGACTGCATTCTGGTCTGTATTCATTTAAATTTCTACACATTGTAATATTAAACTGATTGTAAATACCGTTTTATGGTTTTCCGTGTTATAGTATAAGTTATTAAATATTAGCGACATTACTAATTATTTTATTATAATTGATTAATAGTTTATATTTTTATAAGCGTTATCATGACGACCGATTTCTTTCTCGCATGCGCGTCCGTTTTTAATTCAAATGATGAATTCGAATGAATATCTCGATTATTACTATCAGTCGAATACTAATCATTCCATTATTGAAATCATTCGATTATGCCCATCACTAATTTACACAAATTGTCACCTTAATAGGTAATTTGTAATACTCATAGTATTCGATTTCACACAAAAGCTAGAGCAGAAGTCCATCGTAAATGGAGAACTGGCTGTTTTTTAAAATCATGATTGATTACAGAAATATCTCTGATATAGATTGAATACTATTTCACAACTCAGTAAGATGATAATATCTAAACCCGTCTTTACGTAAGGAAATATCTAAGGATTACGGTAGCCGAGTGTCAGCTACAAATTTATTCACGCAACCATGAGTCTATGTATATATATATATATATATATATATATTTATATATATATATATATCTC
>JABXWE010045492.1:0-13697 GCA_014611495.1 Limonius californicus
TTTTTCTTGATGGAGGTTATGTATTTTGAAAGCAGGCAATGTTGCCAGTGGAGCTTGTTTTTTCATTTAACGTCCGCCTATATATTTCTACTCAATATTGGTTTATAATACTTAGATATAATAATGATTTCATTATAAATAAAATAATAACAATAATTTAAATGTTGTCGTAAAACATACCAAATACATATTGCTGTTCTTTTTACACGAGAATTCTGAACTCAAATCGTATGTATACAGAGCATATTCCACGCCATTCTTTGTTGTCCTATATTTAGGTCTTGCAGCAAATTAAGAAGAATTAACGTCCATGCCGCTCATGTTTCAAATTGATATTATGGTAGTCCAGTTGTTGACTGTTTGCTCCTGGTGCTAAGAGACCCAAGTTCGTATTCCACTGAGGTCAGTGTTTTTCTCGGGCGAGAGAAAAACTGTAAAACACTCATTCACAATAAATTTAGATGCCAAAAGAATATCCCCTACCCTATTCCACCTTCATGCTATCGCTAGAAGTATCTGAATTATCGGCACCCTCTGATTGTGAATCAGATTCCCCAATTGAAATAATGAAAGGAGGAATATTTTCAAATAGATTTCCCATATGTTTTGTCCAGTGTTCCGAAATAAGTTTTTCACAATGCTCACAGAAATTTTGCCACATGTCGGAGATACATTTTGAAAGAGCCTCACGCCATAAATTTGCAACCTTGTCTTTCGATTTTGGCTGCGAATTCATGTGCTTATTGTAATAGGTGGTTTAACAAAACCCCCACGCCATTTCAATTGGGTTGTATTGACAATAGTATGGAGGTAATCGAAGAACCTCATAGTTACGCTTTTTCAAAATTTCGTGAGTTACGTATCTTTTATTTCCGTCTGCTGTAAAAGGTTTAATTAACTACCAAAGTTTTTTATTAGTAATTTTGCCCTGAATTTCGACATTGTGATGGTTAATCAACCATTCCTGCAATACACCTTTTGTGCAAGAAAATGTGGGCGGCTTGTCAAACTGCACTGAATGATACGGTGCGTTGTCCATAACCACGACAAATTTTCCTTGCAACTTGTCCAAAGCAGGAATCAACTGATTAATCAACCAGTTTTGAAAAATTTCCCCATTCATAGTTTTATAATAGTCCCTGTTGTTGTTGTTTGAGTCTAGTAACATGTCACACCCTTCCAAAAAGCTTAAATTACATCCCGCATTCAAAATCGTAAACCTCTTCCCCTCACTTTTAATTTTGGCTGGGTTACTTTTAAGATCGGTTTCGTGTACCCATTGACGACTCGCGGTTCCATTTAGGTAGATCCACGTTTCGTCTAGGTACACGAATGTCACATTTTCTATAGAATTTTGATATTCGAGAAATTGTCTCAAAAATTTAATTTTGGATGCAACGACGTGTTTTTGTTCACATAAAATGTTGCGTCCAATCACCATTTTGTGTTTGTAACCCATTGATTTAATAATTTTGAATAAAGTAGTCCTGCCTACCGTTTATTCCAAATTTCCGCGAGAGTCAGCCAAGAGTTTGTCGAGAGTAAAATGGTCATTCTTCAGATGATACTGCCAAATTTGTCTTTGCAAATCTTTTCTAAACGTGTAATTTAAGAAAACGTCCGTCTTAGCGCGTATACTAGAAATGGAAGAGTTCAAAACGTCCTGTCCTTGTGATAAAATGTCCCTTATAGAACGCTCAGACACCTAAAATTATAAGTAATTTGCAATTGCATATTTAAGAAATAACACATGCTTACTCCAAATATATCAATTAATCGATTTAAAATAGTAAATCGTGTGAAGTCTGGCCTATCTCTTTTATAATGGTTGAAAGCTTTCACAATTTGCAGTTTAGTAACTTTGTTAATAACTTTCACCATTCTGACAATGAAGTAGGTAAATTATATTATGTGTTTTATTAGTTTTAAACTTACTAGATTATTTTAGAAAAGTAGGGGACTCTAGAGCTGGCAACAGGGTAATTTCATTTTGACATTGCTAGAAATCAATCAAATAATATTTCAGAAATGCAATTTAAGAAAAAAAAACACAGCCTGCTGGATGGCAAATCAATCGTGAATAGTGTATAGGTCCCTCCGGTTCTAACATAATCATGGAAACTTTGATTTTTTGACATTAATAAAGGTATTGAGCATGCATAAATGTTGTAGCAACATGAAACCACGAGCACCGTCTCCAGTGTTGCCACATTGGAAGGAACAGATCTCTTCCCCTACCCTTATTATCAATCCTCGTTTTTTCGCTTTTATGTGATCATAGGTTTGTTCCAACAAACAATTTTTGTATCGCCCTGAAACGGTAACGAAACTGTTTGGATCGGTTTGATGCGCATGCGTCGACTTCGCACTGTCCTATCCTGTCTGCGTGTTGGAACAGTTTTGTGGCGGTATTCAACATTAAAGTTTGTATCAGCACGAGTTCTAAATCACCTTCATTAGTTTAATCGGATAAAACGTCACTGTTTCCTGTATTTATCATCCTCACAGCCAATAAAAATAAACACAGCTAATGACTTTTAATTTTAGAGTCTAAGAAATGGCAAACAGTTGACGAAATGCTTAATGCGAAGGGCAGTCCAAACAGGTTCCTACTTTTGACCATGTATCGAAATGACCGTACAGAAACCGTTCACGAACGATCACAAGTTTGGTTGGAACGCCAAAAAAATCGTCCGATAAACCGTCAACTTTCAGTTGGAACGCGTTTTATCTGTTGCGCATGCCTGTGGCCATGCGAAGAACGATTTCTCGAGGTGTTGCAACAAACCTATTAAATTCATAAGTTGAAATTGCAGATTCTCCCAGTACACCAGTAGCTCTATACGATTAGTCTTGAAATTATTCAAATACTGAAAATTATTAAAGTCAAGTCATCTCTTAGGCTTAGGGCTTAGAAGGTGTCGCCGTAGAATTGATTGATGTAGACGTTTCGATAACCGTTGCAAGTAGCATTATCAAAGCATAACATTAGTGTGAAGTATTGGTGAAGTTGTTTCTGTGATACTTTACCACGAAGTTCTCTAGTTCTTTATAGCAGCATGCTGATTTGTAAATTAGTGTATATAGAAGTAGATAAAAACCAATATACGGGGTGATTACCTTATCTTGTAACATCTACGTAGGCTACACATATTACAGCTGTTCGTATACCGTAGGTATCGTAGTAAACTTTACATTGTTTAAATAAATAATAATCAAAGTAGTTATTTTGGATGTACTAAGAAACTACAATGAAACTATTTACTAATAAATAAGATGCAGTTTTGCAATAGGTACATTTACAATATTAATTTTTTATAATTTAAACAAAACAAACACACACAAAGCCAAGCTAGCATAAAACGATGTTGACATAACAATAAAATCAACAAGAAAAATAAATTAAATAAAAATAGAAAGAAAAACACTAATTAACCCGCCTCAGTTTCTATGGGGGTTTCGTAGACCTCATATTTTACTTTACCCCACAAAAATAAATCTAACGGGGTTAAGTCCGGACTAAGCGGAGGCCAAAGATGAATTGCACCTATTGCAATTAATCTGTTATGGAAAGTTTCAACTTGGTAGTTTCTTACAATTCTATGGAAGTAGGAGGTGCTCCGTCGTTTTGAAATCACATACGCTGTCTAACATAAAAAGGAATGTCTTCTAAAAGTTGATGAAAATCAGTTCCTAAAAAATGTAAATATATTTCCCCACGATAAATTTGTCAACAATATCACACCAAACATTTACAGTAAACATTCTTTGACCGTGAGCTTGCCGAATCCAATGTCTTGGCAATTGTGTCTATTTACACACTCTTCGTTACTATGCGTCGCTTCATTAGAAAATAGAATATTTTTTTTAAATAGTGGATCAGTAGTAACTTAATTTCTTAATAATTGGCAGAAATTCCCTCGACATGGGCAATCGTCTTCAGTAAGGTATTGCATTAATGTGACGTGGTAAGGATGAAACCGGCTTGCTTCTAAAATGTTAATTACTAATCTTTGGCTAAAGCCTATAGTTCTTTCAAGTGCTCGTTGGCTTACATGGAATTACCTGTTACTTGTTCAATGACTGTCGCCGCCCCTCGGCATTCTCACAAAAGCAACTTCATATCCGATTTCTCGCTATTAGAATACAGGGAAACTAATATTATTACCACAAGAATCCATACAAATCAATAACTTTGTACAGAAGTTTGCAAAGTTTTGGAAAAACAGTAGTTGATATTTGCCTGTCTAAAGGACTCTTGATGTAAAAAAATATATTTGATAGCTAAAAAGAAAAGTTAACTATGCATTTCAAGCTCATGTGAGAGATGTAGCCTACCTACAAAACGGTCACATTGTATACAAAAAACGATTATACATATAAAAACAGCTGGCTGAACAAACATATACTTCAACCCCGTTAAATCTAGGTACAATAGCTCATAATTTAACGAAACAAATATTTTAGCACCATACTTTTGATTTTAAATTAATTTAATGAATCAATATAATACTGGCACAATAAAAAGATTTGAAAATACAATGCTGAACAAATCGTAATGCGAACTTCGCTATTTTCGAATAATTGCTTTCTAGTATTTATAGTTATATATATTAATGTAAGTTTTACAAATATTTTGGTATTTCCATTTGAAACCTTTACAATTCTATTTGTAATCTTTGAGGTAGCTTTGCAGTGCGTCTTCAAAAATTCCTGGAAATTACTCGAAGTCACTTACCTTTTTTGGTGCTATATCTTCTATCAAAAACAAAGCAGAACTTAGTAACCTAATAGAAGTAAACCTGGCTAATCAAAATCACAAGGCAATTAAGCAGTACAGGCAAAATGCTGCTAAAAACAGAAATAATACAAAACCGAACCGGGAAAAACGATCGCAAACATTCAAATCACAAGCCAGAGTAAAATTTAAGATACCAGGCAGAAGAAGGAGATTTAAAAATAGTCTCAATATTCTGGAACAAAATACTAAAACGCTCTTCACTCGCCATAGTACGCTGCGGAGAAGATCTTTGAGAAATCATCACGAAACAAATGATGAAAATAAGCATTTATGTACAAGCAGCCCTACCAGAAAGAAATTTGGAAAATCCTTTTCTATACCAGGAAAGAGACAACAGGGAAGCAGGGTAATATCCAAAAATTTGGCACTATCAAAACGGTTAATCATGGAAGCGAAAGTACATACTGGCAAGGAATTTATGTTTATATGTAAAGCAGTTTCGAGTCCAAGTTCCAGAAAATCGTTCGTTGTTCCGGGTAAAAGAGTCAACAAAAGAATTACGAATGTAAGAAAATTAAAAGGCAGTCCAATAATGCGTAACACTTTGTGGACCTTTCGCTGTATGAAAAAATTAAATCAATAAAAATGCAATAGCCAATTTAAGTTTATAACTGTAATTACTCAGAAAAATTATATAAAGTTTGGTAATAAAACATAATTATTTTGTAAATAGTTTCGTTGGTGTGAAGCCGAGAGCAAATACGGAGTGCACAATAAGACTTATATGGCGCGGTTTTAGGACGAAATACCAACCTGAAGGAAAAAAAATAGTTTCGTTTGTTTGATTCATATTAATTGCTGGCATAGACAAATCAATTCGGTTAAATGTTAATTTTACCACCACATTTTGTTCTGAAATGTAATCTCGTTTCAGTAAATTTGTTTAGTTTAGAAGGCCTGAACCTGCACTAAGTATGTTTATAAGATATTATTGTGCAAGGCAAATTTGCCCAAGCATACAGTTATATGCACATTAACCCTAGTGGCACACAATATTTAGCCATTTTCTTTCCATTTATATATATATTAAACATGTTTCCATACAAAATGTATACATACGAGCAAGGGCTTATCCAGCTCGAAACGGAAGGGGGGGGGCAGCATTCTAAATCCAACCTCTTTCATGGGGGGATGCAATAATACACAATTACAAAAGAAAAACACTATTTCAACTAAAATTAATTTTTGAACAGTAGTTTGCGAGAATTAGTTGCAAATTTTCTAACTACAGCTTCCATTAAGTGCTCCTTGCTTGCGAAAACCCATTGACGATGAATGCTGACTAACCCATTTAACCTCTTTTCAGCAACAGTGCTTCAGTTTTACTTTCCCTGTCGGGCACCGTAGTTTGAACCATAGAAGAAGGTTTCGCAATTGCAGTGTCTGAAGCAGAGGGTGGTTGTACTTCCTTGCACTTATCGCTGCTGCTGCTGGTGCTTGTACTTTTCTTTCATTTTAAATTCACTGCAAAAAATAAAATATAACTTTTATTAAACGTTGGTGTAGACGCGGCATAATACATGCAAACGTAGATACCCAAATTAATGTCAATACTTACCATTCTTACCAAAAACTTTTTAATATCCATTTTTGTGTAATTTATAATAAAGCACGAAACCACAAACTTTACTGTCATAAAAATTGCACACACGTGTGACCCTTGTGTGAATGTAACTTAACTGCACTGACTCTAACCGAAATGCGCGCCCTCTTATATACATTTGTACGAAGTAAATAGCTTCTGGAATATTCTCGTTGTTGATGCGTACTGAAATGAGACGAGATTATTCTAGACAGCTTTTTGTTGCCACGAGCTAACTATACATCCATCTTTTTTTTTTCACACATTCATACTACCGTTCCCCCCCCGGAACCGCTTTCGCATTACTTCAGGGAGGTGCGGGCGTCCCTTACATACTAAACATTCATGCAACATGCGCCCTAAACTTAACTAAGCAAATGCGGTCGCCCCAGTCGGGATTCGATCGCCCCAACGGAGCAACTGCATTTACTGTGACCTCGAGTGGTCAATGCGTTCTCGCACTCGACCACCGCGGTCCCTAACTATACATCCATCTGTAGGAAGTCATAAGAACTACAACCTGTACGTGTATAATACATGTACAGGTTGTAGTTCTTATGACTTTTAACAGATGGCACGAGGGTCTCTATTTCGTAATTAGTTTCTTTCAAAATTTTGACATACCAACAAGCAACCTTCTAATCAATTATTCAGAAATTTTTTGTTCATATTTTTTCTGTTTTATTTTAAATGTTTTCCACCTAGAAAAGGGGGAAGCGGCTGCCCTCCCCCTGCCTCTCCCTAGATACGCCCTTGCGTACGAGGCATATCCACAAAGTAAGTTCTGATTGGCCATAAATAATGCAAGAATTATTGTTTTTCTAAATATTTATTTTTATAAATTAGCGTACAGATTAACCTTCTACACAATCGCCTTATAAATTCAAATATTTATCGTAACGTGGAACTAGTGCCGCTGTCATAAAATACTTATCCGAGTAACTTGAACCAATCTTGTATCTTTGTTTTAACTTCGTCATGTGTGTCAAAGGAAGAAAAAGATAGTAGTGGGACAAAAGGTTCCCATTTGAATTTCTGCAGTAAGAATCGTTTGGCCACGGTCGTATGCGGTCTTCCATTATGGTGCAGCAAAACAACTCCGGAGCTGAGAAGTCCCGTCTTAACTTAATCATCGACCATTCTTCACAACTGGACGAATTTTGAATAACGTTACTCATTTTGACGCAGCCGAACGCAAAGATCAACACCAATACACTGTTTTATTCAGTGATGACCTGATTAGTAGTACAACTTTACTGTACAGACCTGTCGCGGTCCCTCCACTTGTGTTAAAACGGTGAGCAATCGGAACTTAGTTTGTGGATATTCCTATATATCGAATATAACGTCAATATAGGAAATAGAATCAGTTTCTTGAAACAGTGATACAACGTTCAAGCAGCTTATGATACTCAATATAATAAACCAGAGAAAACCCAACGTTTAACCAGATAGGAGATACCACGCCAGATTAGTGTTGGTCAGACTATGTATTATCTAAATCGTGTGCAGAAATTTTAGGGAGGCCTTTCACTGAAAATGGACAGACAACGGCTAATAGAAATAAAGGAGATATTGGCTAAATGATCTGTTTCCAGTATAAGAATTCAGAGGTATAACCAATGTTTGACCAGTATGGGAAATATCCTACTAAATCGTTATTGATTAAACGGTGACTTATTCGGAAATAAAGGGCCATTTAAATATATCCGCTGAATGAGGGGCGTAGTCACTTTACCGTAGCTCTGTCATCGCATTCTATTATATAATAAAGCGCTAAAATAAATATTACCATTGAAAATCCCACCAGGTCTGAAGGTATTTTGTTTTCTCTATGCAGAAAACGTGAACACTGCCGAAATTTATCGTCAAATATGCGATGTTTATGAGTAAAGGCAAGATCAGGCACTGATGTAGACATTTCAAAGTTGGTCGAACAAACGTGTGCGATGTGAAACGAAGTGGAAGACCTGTTGTCAGCGACGCTTTTGTTGAATAAGTTTTTTTTTATTGTGATGTTACATTACAACTATTCTAAAAGACTAACCAGCAATTTTTATCTAACTTAAATTAACTAAATGGTTGTATTAAAAATTCACCCACCGGTATGTTTTCAGTTTTGCCTTGCAACACTTTTTTGTGTGATACCACTTCACTTTCTTCACTGACACTTGCACGTCTCTTTACACTAGCTCAAATAGTTTGGTCCTCTTGAGCCTTCTCACTGGATCTGTACGTGATCATGAAGCCTGGTCTCGTGCTTCTGGGCAAGGTTTCTTCTGTCATGACTCTTATCGCTAGATCCCTGTGCATATCACTAGTTTTAACGTACCAGGGCGCATCTACGATACTCTTCAATACTTTATTCTGAAAATTTTCAATTTAGTTGATGTTAGTTTTGCTGGCGTAGCCCCAAAGTTCATTATTGCTTCTTTGAAGCCGTAGCTTTATTACTATTTCCTTCAAGTTTTAATAATCTCTCAGAGATTGATTTTAGCATGTTTTCTTGCTGTCGAACTATTTTTCCTGTTGTTTAAGTTTTGATATTAGGTTTTGTAGTAGCTGGTTTGTCGAAGCTTCTGTTTTCTGTGAAATTTGCTCCTTTTCTTTAGTAGTAGTATTTGATAGTGCTGGGAATGCTTTTGGATCCCATCTACACAGTGTTTTATTTTCTATCTTCCTTTCTTTTGCGTTGTTTTGGTTAATTCTGGTTGCTTCGTTTCTTATCTTTTGAATCCTTTTGGGTACTTCGCATCCTCTGTAGCTGGCTGGATGGGCTTCGCCACAGTTGGCATATTTTGGTTAGCTGTTTTCATTCATTTTACATTCTTTTGTGTGGAGTTTTCCAGCACATTTCACGCATCTTGAGTCTCTGTTGCAAAATCTGTGGGTGTGTCCATAAGTTTGGCATTACTTGCACTGAGAGACTAGTTTTGATTTGCTTAGAGATTCTATTTCAACCTTCATGCCTAGTATCCCTCTTATCTCGAATATTTTTAATGTCTTCGTCGTTTCTGAAGCTTAGCATAAATAGCGGTAACGGCTTCTATTATTTTACATCCTTGGCGATATAAATCTTCTACTATGTTTTCTGGAGCGCATGACAGCTGCAGCTTTCTCGCCATAACTTTTATATTTCTTGTTTGTTTATTTTCGAGTGCCAAAACTGCGTTTTTCATTTAGTAAGTTTGTTAGTCGTCTATATTTTTCTGCAGACTCTATGTTTATTTTTACTTGGTCATTATTCATCATAACTGCTTGAAATGTACAGTTTTCTGTCTTTAGCTCGCGTTGTAATACATCATAGTTTTTAATTTGGCTCAAAACAATTGGCGGCGGTTTCGGTATTTTTCCTGGATTTTCTTTTTGTGGTTATTTAGCTTCTTACTGTTGCTCTGCTGACGTTTCCGGCGATGCAGTAATTTTTCTGTTTTTGTCTTTTGCTTGTCCTTTGTCACCCATTCCGTTTCTCTGATGAGTTCTTCTTCATCAGTGTAATATTCTTTTTCTTTTTCAATTCTTGCATATTTTTTCTTCTTGCTATGCATTATATAAGGTAATTTCGTTTGGGGTTTCTATTTTAATTTTAATTTTTTCTTGATTGATTGTATGCTTCTGCATCAGTGGCGTCGGAGGTCGTTGATATAATCTTCGACACCTAACACCTGGTATGTAGGTTTTCGCTGCGTCTGCATCCTTGTAATAGGCCGGGCGATGTTCGTTGAACAGACGTGTGCGATATGGAACGAAGTGGGAGACCTTCTGTTGTCAATGACGCTTTTGTGTAAAAAGCGAACAGGAAAATTTGTGAAGATCGGCAATTGACAATTACAGAAATGATCGCAAATTTTCCTCAAATTCGACTGCATAAAATTGTCACGAATAGGAGCACATAAACTATGTACGAGGTGAGTGCCAAAGATATTGACGGTTATTCATAAAAAACAGCGAACGATCTCTGTACTGATTTTTCTGCATTGATACTAAACGGATATGGATGAGGATCTTAATCGCATTGCAATTGATGACAAGACTTGGATGTCGAACATAAATGCAGACGAATATTGTGAGACCTTTAGATAATTGAGAAGGACGATTCAGAACAGACGGCGAGGATTGCTAACTTATGGAGTCGGTCTTTTATGGGATAAAGCATGACCGCACGCGCCTCGCACTATGCAACTCACTGAGCAATTCAACTGGGAAACTTTTAACCATCGCCGATGCAGTTCCGACTTAGTGCTGAGTGGTTAACTAACTTCTTCCTCCATTTTAAGAGTTTTTTAAAAACCCGCGGCCATACTTTAACCAACGACGATGTGAAAACGATGGTACAAAATTGGTTATCGTCACAGACGGCAACCTTCTATGACGAAGGTACACAAAATCTTGTACCACAATGTAATAAGTGCTTAAATTCGAATGACTTGGGAAATGTAGAGGAATTAACTCTCAAAATACTCGGTATAGCACGTCGACTAATACTAATACTAAATTATAACTTTGAGGAATCCCTAAATAGAAGGTCATACGATGGGTTTCCATGAACATTCCATCGTCGTCTATAATTCTCATAAACCATTCTCTTGTCCTAACTCCCCATTTCCAGTGAGCTGGAGCTCCATTCATCTAGTACCATATATCTTTCTAATAGCTAAAGTTAGATGCTCTATCAGACCATGTAAATCATCAATTAAAAAATTAATAATATTCTGCATTTAAATAACGTAGAAGAATAAATTATTAAATTAATCGATTTGTATCCAACCCAAACATTAACGTTAAAGCGCATTTGATGACTCTGTTCAGGTTTTGAATGACTATTCGCTTGATCCTATTCCTACCTATTACGGGTATTAAAGACTCCATCTCCTATAAATGTAGCCTCCCCTGCCCATAAAATATTAATTAAGAAGTATTTGCTTTGTGGTGATTGGACAACCAGTGACAATATCGTACACGTATTGGCAAATGTTCCGGTAATAGTCTTTGCCCTTTTGAATATGATAAACACATAAACCATACTTTTAGCTATCCTATGTACAGTACCATGACTTACAGTGCAAGTAAAATAGAAAATGTACACATAGTAAACGTTGGCTATACCTCTAAGTTTTTATATTAGTATGGTAACAATACATAGGCTTTTTAATGATTTAACATTGTTCAATCAATATAGATTTTGTACCGAATCTCCCATACTGATCAAACATTGGTTTTACTTCTGGGTTTAGATACTGGTAACAATATAAAAATATTATATGAAAATTTATCGTTTAACCAATACAGATTTACATAACTCATGGTATGACTAAAGTCAGTTTGTTATATTATATCCGACTAAACATTAGTTTCACTTCTTGGTGTTTACATCAGATGTACCTACCTATAATATAGGTTTCATACTGGAAATACATAATTTAACCAGTATAGATTCAATACGGTATTTCCTATGATGGTTTAACATTGGTTTTACATCTGGGTTTTTATATTGGTAACGACGTATAAGTTTTGCACGGAAATACACCGTTTAGCTGTCATATATTTAGTACATTATTTCACATATTGATCGAAACTTATTTTTAAATCTGCGATTTTATTAAGGTAACAATATACAGGGTGTATGTTTAAAAAGTCGCCTAAAAACAGCACATTACGTTATTCTACTTGAAGTACTGATGCTAATACAAATTTGTCTTTGGTTTACTGGTTTCAGAATTATTTTCAGTCAGACATCATAACTTTGTTTTGCTATCCATTGGGAATAAACCTATAAACTTTATTAATTTCACATTGTTGACGAATTAATTACTGCATATTAACAGCTTTTCAATGTCTTTATACGTTCTACTGCTTATACTGAAAAATTATTTGTGGTCCATTCCTTCTGCTAACATTTAAAAAAGGCTATCTTGTAACATTGTATTTTTGCTAAGCAAATATATTTACGTCACATAAACGCATGTAGATACTTTGTCAAAAGTAAGTAGTCTCTGTAACAGCAATTGTTAATTTGTTAAATTTATGCATAATTACGTTTTATTGTTAGCATTGGTTATCTTGTTACTGTTGTTGTAGATCTTTCGTTTTTATATCGTTGTCGTTTTACTGCTGATATCATGGAATACAAGCTGAATGAATATGTTCATATTTTTAGGTATTTCATGTTGGGCGAATGCCACAGTAACTTTAATCTAGCTGAATGCTTCTACGCCAAGCGTTATCAGTAAGGTCTCGTTTAGCGCTTAGGATGCGTTCCTAGACGACAAAGTGAAATAGGGAAAGGGGAACACGCGACCAAAAATAAACACTTATTTTTATATTGATTTGTATAATAATATACATTACATAACACATAAACATATGCATACAGAAATATAAAGTTCATTTTTAGGATGAAGGTCCCGGCTCTTCTGAAATTCTGGATTTTGTGCAATGAAGTCGTCTAGTGTCATTTGTCGCTTTCTTTCTCTCTCGTTAAGCAAATGTCGGTAGCAGGAGATCACATCCAAAACGCCACGTCTTGCTTTTGCAGTCCTTTCAAAATCTGGATCATTCGCTACAATTTGATCAACGATTTCGGTTGTCATTGCCAAACTTTTACTAAGGAAATCTGTAGCAAGTTCTTTGGATTCTTCTTCGTTCCAAATCTTATTGATATCGTGAACACTATTCTACTGCACACACGATGCACGAAAACAAACGCACCAAACAAACATAGATTTAGGGGAAGTACAGCGCTACGACGAATTGCCACCTTCGTGTTCTGAAATATTCGTATTATATACGAATCAATGAAATGCCGCGATAAATTCAATCAACGTAAATTTTGAGCTTTTTTAGGCTACAAGAAGACCGCGTTGTACGAGTCAGCGTTAATCGAGGAAGCGCTAAACTAGGTACACGATACCTACGTGCAAATGTATAAGAATATCGCACAAAAACGAACGTAGATGAGTACTCGAGATATTGCATGACAATTTAACAATACAATATAAGTAAGAAATATTATTATTTTAATTCATATTTAGAAAGAAGATAGACAGTATTTCGTATTTTAGAACTATACAGTTTCTACTTATGTGAACTGTGTCACTAATTAACACAAAATAAACACTTTCTCCATAGGAGACAGTTGGTTATTATTATTTTCTTTTTATTAATGTAACAATTAGATGTTAAAACATAATTTTAAAAAAAGCAGATAGATTTGTAAATTATTAGTTTTCCGCCAAACACCAAAATATGAAATTTTTTGTTAAGGTAAGAGTATATTCATATTTAGAAAATATTGTTGTAATTTTTGAAATATGT
>JABXWE010045493.1:0-12599 GCA_014611495.1 Limonius californicus
TATCAAATGGCTATGTGGAAAGATCGAAAATGTCGAAAATTTTTATAAAATTCTTATAATTATCATCAGTAGACTTATGGTTCAAATGTATATGGGTAGGAGATAGAAGTCGTAGTTTCATATTCTGCGCGACACTATCCAATAATTTTTCTCTTTGCAATAGATCTAAATGTATTGTAATTTTCGAACGTTACAAATTTGAACTCATTTGAAGTAGTTAAACTTGCAACTTGTCTTTCATGGTTTCCATAATCATTTTTTCGCATTTCTATTGATCTTATTGCCTTCGACAATGTAAATAGAAAAAAACTAATACAAACTCTAAAGGAGCTGGGGATCCCGGGCAAATTGAGAAAATGCATACAAATGACGCTGAACAACTCGAAAGCCATAGTGAAAACAGAAGAAGGGTATACGGATGCATTTAGTATAAACAAGGGAGTGAGACAGGGGGATGCGCTGTCGGCGACACTGTTCAACCTAGCGATAGAAGGAGCAATCAGAAGGTTAAAAGTGCACGGGAACATAAAGACTAGAGAGGCACAAATATTGGCGTATGCCGACGATATAGTTATTATTTCAAGATCTTTAAAAAAAATGACAGAAATCGTTAAGAAGCTAATCAAAGAATCAAAGAAGATAGGGCTAGAAATAAACGAGAGCAAAACGAAATACATGAAGTGCAATAGAGGAAAAGGTGATACAAGAAAAGTAGTCAAAATAGAAAACTATGAGTTTGAAAAGGTAAAGGACTTCAACTATCTAGGAACACAAATATCTCACAACAATGAAAGAAAGGAAGAAATACTTGAAAGAATACAAAAAGGATACAAAGCCTTTTTTGCGAATCGCGAAATGTTGAAATCCAAAAAACTAAAAGTACAGACTAGGATAAGAATATACAAGACACTTATAAGACCAGTGGTGCTGTATGCTGCTGAAATAATGTGTCCCACGCAAACAGAAAAAGAACAACTAAGAATTTTCGAGAGAAAGGTGCTAAGAGCGATAATGGGGCTCAAAAGTATTGATAACGACGTAAAACGACAATATATGAATCATGAGATCACAGAAATAATGAAAGGAGAGGATATAGTGAAAGTAATGGCAGCACAAAGGATCAGATGGCTAGGACACATAACGAGAAAAAGGGATCAATGCATACTAAACGAAATAATGACATGGAAACCAGAGAAAAACAGACCAAGAGGAAGGCCAAAGATAAGATGGTATGACGAAGTGACAGAGGACCTAAGAAAGATGGAAATCGAGGACTGGAAGAAGAAACCAAGTAACAGAGCTGAATGGAGAGGAATAGTTGAAAAAACGAAAACACACCGTAAATTATAGGAAGCGAACTACATAAGGAAAACGGGGACCAATCCACCCCATGAAATGGATTAATTTACTTCGGAAAGAAGAGGCTATAATCTTATTGATTGGAAAGCCTTTATTATTATTATTATTATTGATCTTATTGAACGTCTAATTAATTTATCGGCTCTCGATATGTCGAATTGTTCTTGATTGCAAGGCATTTGATGCATGTGATGCAGAGCGGGAAAAATGCTTGTATAGCGCCGGAAATGCTCTCCTCGCCGCTTTAGCAGATCCGCGTACGCGTCCATTGGAGACGGGCCGGGTCGCACCAGGGCGATTCGCATTTTTTACAACTGCGTTTATTAGTGACGCATCGAGACGGACGGACGGGACGACGTGAGAAGAGTTGTCATCCATCGCAGTTTGCTTTCAATTTATCGAGATGGATAGTTCAGACGAAGAACTTTTTTTGTTTCAAATTTTGTATGAAGAAGAAGAAAGATTAAAGAAGAATCAACGGCGCCGGCGAAAGCATAGGTTGTGGGTGCATGATACAGGGTGCGGCAACATAACTTCTTTTTTTCAAAACGCAATAAAACCCATTTTATGAATCAGAAATTTTTTATTTTTTTTTTATAATGTAGCTACATATCTAAAGTTTTATTTTACACAGTTTTGAAAATCACATCAGGTAGGTGACGCCCCCCGTTGTCCATACACTGAAGAAGCCGATTTCTGGCGTTTGTCATGACCCTTACCAGCATAGCAGCGGGTATGTTGGCAATTTCTGCCCGATGTTGGCCTTCAGGTCTTGTAAGGTCCTTGGACGGTTGACATAAACACGGGATTTCAAAAAACCCCACAAAAAAATCGCAAGCGGCCAAATCTGGGGAGCGGGCTAGCCACTCCAAATCGTTCCTTATTGAGATGAGGCACTCCGGGAAGTTTTCCCTCAAAACAGCCATCGATATCCTGAAGTGTGAGCCGTTGCTCCGTCCTGTTGGAACCAAATGTCCCCTAATTCCAATTCATCATGTAGTGGAAAAAAATCCCTCCAACATGTTCATACCGGTCTGAATTCACTGTCACTGTGACCTCATTTTCTTCAAAAAAACTGGGCCCAACAGCCCCAGCTGAGGTAATTGCACACCACACTGTGTGTTAAATGAAAATGGGTTTCATCGCTGAAAAAAACAATTGCGTCCTCGGGAACGTTTTCGAGAAGCGCCTCACATGCGTTCCTCTGAGAATTGAAGTCGCGTTCGGAGAGTTCCTGCACAATCCCCAACTTGTATGGATGGTAATGAAGGTCATCGTGAAGAATTCGCTTCACTGAACGATCAGAAAGTCCAAGGGCAGACGCATGTTTGCGCGCAGAACGCCGTGGAGATCGCAAGATTGAAGCTCTCACTGCCTCAATGTTCTCAGGTGATCTGATCTCCAGTTCTTCGTCTTGTTGTACTCGCGGTTTGTCTGAACGTAGTGATCCACGTAACAATTGATTTCCAGTTCGGGTCAGGGCCCAACGGGGCTACATTGAAGCGATTTCGGAAGGCGCTGGGTTGCGATCACAGAACATCCGTTCGAAAAGTAGGCCTCGGCGGCAAACGCACGCTCCTCACTGTTCCAACGCATGATGATGATGATGGGGTAGGAAACAAAACTTTAGAACCACGCCTGTCAAATGAGACTACTCCCGCCCCGCTACGACCTCTACAGCCTGAATGGCGCGCATTTCAAAAAAGGAAGTTATGTTGCCGCACCCTGTATGTACAAGAAGAGGAGACTTTATGGAGAGTTCCATCATCTGTGTCCTGAATTAAAAAAGGATCCAGTAAAATGTTTCGCCTACTTTCGGATGACCTATGAAAAATTTGAAGAACTACTCAGTTTACTGCATGAAGATTTATTAAAACAAACAACTCATTTCCGAAGGCCAGTTGAACAAGAAGAACGGCTAGAGGTTTGCTTAAGATGAGTAAATATAAGGACAAATTCATTTACTGACAATTACATTTTCATTTTCAACGTATATCACAAAAAAATAACATTCATAAAAATAAAAAACCTAAGCTCAGGTAACAAATAACTGAAAATTAAATTCTACATAATATTTTTTTTATTAAAAACGAACGAGTTGTGGCTCCATTTATTCCTGTGCGGAGAAGACAAGGAACTCTCCTGCACTTGTAGAATCACGTGTTTCATCATATCGTTGCATATACGAAATAGTTACATCTGATGGACTTGGCAAGGAGTAATATGTCGGCACGGGTGATACTGGTACATTAACTGCTTCAAAATTCTGCATATTTTGATACTGCTTGGTAACAGCTTGTGGCGTCTGCAAAGAAAACTGTCTTGATTGTTGTTCAGACGAAGTAGCTTGGACTTCACGTCTCTGTGAAACGAAGGCAGTTGCGCGCGGTGAGCATCTACCTGTTCTTCATTTAAGCACCTCAGCTTCAGCGTCGTTAACAACCTTAAAAACGGCACCCTTAATGCGAATTTGTATATCTTCAGGAAATGTTTTTACAGTTTTTCCTAAATTTGTAAAAAACTCAACTAGTGTATCTTGTTCCTTATTATTTTGTTGCCAATATTTTTTGTCCAGGCAGGATTGAAACAAAGAGGTTGTAGATGTCGTCGGAGTACCACTAGCGGATGCAATTTTTTTTCTTCGCTCTGTGGGAACTACTTGAGCTTTGAGACTGTATCGAATTTGGAGTGGGAGGCGGTGAAATGTGCTGTTCGCTTTCATCGTCATCATCACTCACTGAAGCCGGCAAGGTAGTCAAGGTTTCCTCCTCATTGCTGATATATTGATTCAGAACATGAAACTCCTTTTCATACCTTATGGGTTTCGATTTACCTGCAGCATGGCCGCTTTTCGTTTGACGTAACTTTTTTGCACGTCGGTAGTTGTCTCGAATTGTTTTTCATTTTCCCCGACATTCTGTCGCTGAAAAAAAATCCCGATACTAATAATTCTAGATAATCAAAACTTTTACTAACTACAACCCATTTTTTTTCAGTTTTTTGGCGACGGGGAACTCACTTCGATCGCTAGCCTTCAGTTTTCGCCTAGAAGAAAAGACGGTGAGAAATATCGTGTATGAAACTTGTAAAGCGATATGGAGAAAAATGAAAATATCCAGTCCCGCTGAGGAAGAATGGAATCATGTAACAAAGAAATTCTGGAAAAAGTGGAATTTTCCAAATTGCATAGGCGCGTTGGACGGAAAACATCTTGTTATAGAAAGTCCAGTACACAGCGGTTCAAAATATTTTTGCTACAAGAAAACTTTTTCTGTTGTATTGCTAGCCTTAGTTGACGCTAACTACAAATTTCTAGTTATGGGTATATGAGGACTAGGTAAAAATTCAGATGGGAGTATATTTGTAAACTCTAATGTTGGAAAAGCATTGGCAGGTAATAAATTGAATATACCTGGTGGCAAGCGCTTTCCAAGGACTGAAGACAATGGCGATGCTGTACCTTACGTCATAATTGCAGATGCAGCATTTCCTCTAGGAAGACACTTCATGAGACCTTATCCTGGTAATCAAGTTGTAATGGACGAAGAAAAAAAAATATTCACTTACAGATTGAGTAGAGCACGCCGCTTAAGTCAAAATGCCTTTGGGATATTGAGGAGAAGTTCCTATCAGATATGGGTTCGTTACCGTGGCAATGGAATGTTGTTCGGAGAGGGTTTCATCACATCGAATACTAATTATTATCATTCATTATTTATACTATATAATATTTATTTTTGATTGATTAAAACGAATATAATATGATGAAATATACTATATAGGTAGTACTTACGATACTGTTTTAATATTTCTCCTATTTCTTGCCATATATTTTTTCTTCGTTGCTCATCATAATATCTATGATCTCCAGTATCATAGATCTCTTTATACTCTGACACCAATGAAATTAATAGCTCCTCATTCATTTTGTAAACAATTAATGAATATTCAAGACAAATTCTACCCGCTCATCTCATCAACCATCCGTCAGTACTGCTTCTACTGGAAGCGGACGTGTTGAAACTCGTCGCAGCGCTTGCATAAATCCGCCTTGCAACCAATTTGCCAGCCCGTCCCGTCGCGGCCCGTGCGAGTCAGCTGCAAATGGACGCAGTTGCATTTGAATCTATGGTAAGCGGTTTTTTGTGATGCGATGCGACCCGACCCGTACCGCCTAGTAGACGCATACCTTAAGGCCATGATACTAAGACTAGTAAGATATGCTCACGCGCATGTTCCTTCTCCACTCCGAACAAGCGGTGACGTAGTTCAGTGACAAATGGAACTCGATGGAGTTACTGTAATTAGTCTATGCCGTTAGTCTTTCACTTACATATTAGAGTAGTTCTCTGGTACACTTGTTTTAAGTGTGATTATTAACTATGGTAAATTGGGCAGTAGTAAACTGCAACAGCGACAATAACAAAAAAATCAAAATGTCCGAAAGAAAGTGTCGGTTTCTTTCATTTCCAAAAGAAAAAGAAATATGCCGGATATGGGTCCAAAAATGTTTGCAACAACATAAATTTAATACTACTACGGCAAGAATTTGCGCGAAGCATTTCACAGAAGACGTCTATGGAAATTGAAAAAAGATGCTATACCATTCATCAATTTGCTTAATACATATTATAACAAGTTGTCATGGTCTGCGGTATTTGCAGTAACTGGAAGCAACCAATATTTTATGATTACGATCGTCAAATGACAAAAGAATTTCTGTTTAAAATTATTGAAAAACTTGAAAATATTAGCTTTCCTATGTACGCCATTAATAACGATTTAGGAAGTGCCAACAGAGGGTTGTAGCGGGAATTGGGGATTTCGGAAAATAAAACGTCGTTTTCTAATCCAGTTTCCAATAAAAATGTTTATGTTTTTGCAGTTGTACCGCATATGATCAAATTGTTGAGAAACCATTTTTTGGATTCAGGATTTAAAATCGGTTACAAAAGAACCAGTTGTGGAGTTTTTGAAACTTGTCGGAGATTCGGACGTAAATATTGCTCATAAAATCAATTCAACACATTTAAAGGTACAAAATGTTAAACGCCAAAAAGTTAAACTAGCTACTAAATTATTTTCGCACACAATACCAAAAGCTTTGTCACGAATGGGATCTCTTGGTTTATATGAAAATGGACAATATAATTGGCTAGAGTGTTCCAATTTGTTCAAAATCACGAACGATTGGTTTGGTATTTCAGTTGAAGAGCAAAATAAAATTCTAGATGAAATGGAGAGCATGATCAGCAGTTTAAAAACAAACAAAACAAAAACAAAATTGCCTTTCCAAAAAGGTATTGTAATTAGTATTTACTCCCTCAAATCACTATTTCAGGACCTAAAATCTGATTTTGGCATCAAATATTTACTAACGTATCATCTTAACCAAGATCCGTTGGAAGGCTTTTTTCCATCATCAGGGCTGTTGGAGGTTTATATGACCACCCTACGCCTCTAAAATTTAAATACCGTATACGAAAATACATAGTAGGTCGGAATGATGAAATTATTCCTGGACCTGCAAATGTAGAAGAAACAACAACCTTAAGTTTAACAAGTCATACTATCGATTCTCCAAATATTTATGAAGTAATAATACCAGAAGAAGATAATTGTACAATTGTGACGGTGAAGTTGTTCGCAAATTTGAACACTGGAAAATTAGCAGAAGAAACTGAAACGGTAGCTGACGTTTTCACAGAAATTAAATGGGATGGATTGGAAAGTTTGGCGGGCTTCATTGCTTTTAAGTTTAGAGTGTGAAACCCAATGAAGATTTTTTGCTAAAATGTAAATAGTTAAATTCAATTTTTGAAGAACTTAACGGCAAAGTCCTAAAAGTGTCCAATAAATATATTCAAGAACATCTATGTCGCTCTCGTGATATTGATTTGAGTGAAGATGTTAAAAAAATATTCTTTAGATGCAAAATGGAATACGGTGCCTTAATAGAAATATTAACGAATATTCCAATATTCAAAATAGGAAAATTATTAAAATAACAAAGTAGGGGAAGTGGGCCTAAAATGGGATACTTAACGTTTAACACTATATATAGATGAAAGTATTTGACCTAAAAGTTTGCGACGTAAATGTACTATAGTATGGTTAATGATTTAATCAAATATTCATCAAAAAAAATCCAAAAATGAAAAATAAACGTTTTTTTGTGGTAATTACAAAATGTCTGCAATTTCCCATTTTACCTACACTGTGTAGGTAAAATGGGAAAATGTAAGAGGTAAAATGGGATAGGAATTTAACATAGGAACATATTTCAAGATAACATTTATTTAGAAAATACATTGATGAACATATTTATTTTTGCAAACAGATATCACATATGAAGTCGTCCTCGTCATCACTTTCTACACCCGCACATTGATCATGAGCCCAATTGCCGCACTGAGCGCACATTATCCATCCTTCGCCGCAGTGGTCCTTATAATAATTGCTTCCGCAAAATAGACATTCCACATCGACATCTGATTCACTGCTGCTAGATTCAAACTTTGGCTCCTTAGACACCCTAGACTTAGATGCCATTTTCTTACCTTTTGAAGAGCTGTTCTTAGTAGTCTTTTTATTAGTAGCCTTCTTATTTACGGACTTTTTTATTCTACTCGATTTTAGTTTGTCAGCATTAATTTTTCTTGTTTTCTCAGCCAAGGAGTTTTCTAACTCTTCTTTGTAAGGGGTACTCGTGAGTATTGCAGCTTTGCCCCTTTTGGTGGTTTTCTTCTTTGATGATCCCCCCTTAGCAGCTTTTGGAAAGGGAGCAATTGCTTCAGGAGTTATTAAATGAGAAACGCCGCTAGTTGATGGTTGTTCGAGTTGTCTAATTATTTGTTTTTCTGGTGTAGATTCTCTTACAAAGCCATGGTTAATATTTTCAATTACGTCTTCATTTTCAGGTAACACTTCAACAACGGCATCATTGTTAGTAGTGTCATTGTTTTGAGGTCGGTCATAATTAGTTGGCAAAGCTGCAGCAAACATGTCTTCCTTAAATATTGTGCGGTTTAATGGACACAATCCAGTTTTTTTAAAACCGTTAATGGCGTTTAGAGGTGTTGAGGCTCGGAGATATGCTTTACCAAACAAATAACCAACTTCACTTACAGTAATGCATCTTCCTGTATGATTTCTTAGCCAAATTTCCACTTCTTGGTTATAAAAGGTGGTAAGTGGTGCCATGAATGACACGTCTAATGGCTGCATACGGTGACTTGTGTGCGGTGGTAAACATAAAATTGACACTCCGTTATCTCGCGCCTTATCTATCATTGCAATATTTTGCGTGTGTGTTTTATGCCCGTCAAGTATTAGTAATGCTGGATTACTTTTCGAAGCCTGTGTATGAAGAAGGAAATGATCAAACCATCTTTCAAACAACTCTAATTGCATCCACCCAGATTTATGACAAATTGATAGAGTACCCGGTGGAGTTCCATCAAGAAATTGAGGTTTCATTCGAACTCGAGGGAAAATTATCATAGGCGGGACAAAAAGACCACTCGCACTCATGCAAATGACTGCTGTCGATAATTCTCCACGTTCGGCAGACGTTAAAGAACCTACTTGCTTTCTTCCTCTAACAGCGATAATTTTTGATGGTCGAGATTGTACGGTAGTGATGCCCGTTTCGTCGACGTTAAAAATTCGTGACGGCGCAAAATTGCGTGCTTCTTGCAGCGGTTCGAAAATATCGAAAAATGTGTTAACTGCCTGTTGGTTGAAACCCCTAGCCCTTGCAGCAGAAGTAGCTTCAGGATTTCTAAGTGACAATTTGTTCCTTTTTAAAAAGGAACGCAACCAGTGCCATCCGGCCAATTGGGTCTCCTGATTAAAGTGATGATCAATATTGTTCCTGGCAGCTAGTTGATATGCAAGGCTTCGAATACCTCTTGTTGTCAGTCCATACATCATACCTTCCATGTTCTTAGCGTAGTTAACCAGTTGTTCTACTAGTTCTCGTGGAAATGTTAATTTCCTGCTCCCAAGTTGTTTTGTATGGTCTACCGCCTGTTTATTCTTGTTTTTGAATCGTCTTTCTAAAGTTAACTTTGGAACATTAAATTTCTTTGCAGCCTTTAAGTAGCCACAGGTTCCATTTCGTAACGCCTCCAGTGCTCCGGACATTGCCTCTTCAGACCAAGATTGACGGCATGTTTTTCTTTTATACGTAGAAGGCATCTGAAAACAAATAAAAATAAATAACAGAATAGTGTAGGTAAAATGGGACAGTATGAAATAGTATCCCGTTTTACCTCAATGAAAATTTCCCATTTTACCCACATTTGCATTAAGATTTTCAAACTTACCGCGTAAAGAATAGGTGACCTTCAGAGCAAATTCGCACACACCACTCGTTAGCTAGCTTAACAAAGTAATACAGAGTTCAGTAACAATGCAAAATCACAAGTTGTTTTGTTGCAGGAGCTTATGCCGTCGAATATAAATATTACAGTCACAACTTTAGCAAACAATAAAAGCACTCTCCTTTCTTTAAAAACACTCCGATCGCACGTTTGCGTCTATGCTAGTGACAATAGCGTTCAGAGGCAAACACGAGATGCAACTACGCGGCGTTGCCAGCTGTATTAGTATGAGAAACAGTTAATTCCCATTTTACCTATATATCCCATTTTAGGCCCACTTCCCCTAGGTACAGTTTTATTTTATGATGACAAAAATGTATAAATATCTCTTTATTAATTGCGCTACAGTAGATATGTTTTGTGTGTTATACCACAATAAAATAAAATAAAATAAAAAATAAATTTTTTTATCGTAAACATTCATATAATATTCAGTATTACGTAAATATTACCATCCTACCGGTCATCCCAAAACTTATTCCTTAAACTTTTCTAAACGTGGATATGTAGCAAATTATAATCGCCTGTGAAACATTTTAGTAAAGCAAGACTGGGGGCATGACATTATAATTATTATTATAGTGATAATAATCTTTATTATATTTGTGAAATATATCTATAGTTTTTTTCAGTAGAATGCCTACTCTTTTGTGATCAGCTACGTAATAAATTTATAAACCTATTAATACATTACTTTACGTGTACAATTTAAAACATTATCACCGTCTATTAGCTAATAGATTGTTTACCTATGCAGGTATATTTCATCGTCTATATTTCTATAATATACGTATGAATGCCGCTCCGTTGTCACCGAGTGACGTCATGCGCCAACAGAACGCAAATTCGTCTCGCTAGTGAGCATATCTTACTAGTCTTAGTATCATGCCTTAAGGGGGATAAGGACAGGGGGTAGGCAACCCACCGTATTAAGTAAAATTACCATTAGAAATAAAATACTTTTGTCCAAAACTACGTTCGCAAAAATTAGTTTGTAGTTATGCTTGATATTTTATTGTAATGCCTCGTGGTAGAGCAAGACACGTACGGATTTATTTAAAAAAAAAAGTGTCCAGTACGACTTTTACCAGGCAATTTGTTTATTTTAATTAACAGAAATATAAACGTTAATTTAAAGAAAAATGAAAAACTAAATCCGTACGTGCCATTCCTTACATAAATAGATTCAGAAAATATATTCAGAATTTTTTCAAAGTAATGCATTTTTGCGTAATCTTGGTCAAAGTGATATTTAATAAAGGCCATTAGGTCGTAATCGTAACCACGTTGGGAAAAATACATGTAGGTAGGCAACTTGCATAACACCAATACGCTCAAGGATTTCCTAATGGCCATATTTCAGGTAGACCTCTTGGCGGGCGGTCCATAATTCTCTATAAACCGAACTGACTGTTCGACCACGAGTTTCAATCCTAGGGATTAGCACAGGTAGAGGTACTCGGAAATAGAAAATTAGATAATAAAATCATAACAGGTTAACATGTTTTTATTATACAATTAGTCAATAATAACAAAAATAATTTAGGTACTAATTAGTAAGCAAATAATTATAACAAATAGGTTTAACCAATAAGTGTCTGGATAGTAGTTTCTTATCGTTTTCATCTATTTTTTTTATTATAAAATTAGTGAAAACTTTTGGATAATTGATATTTCTAATTTTTAAAATAAAGTTCTATTTGAAAATTGAGCAAAACATTCGTAAATGTAAATGTTCGAGTGGGTCGTGTTAAAAGGCCACGTTAAATCGAGAATGAACAGATTCACACGCATTCTCTTCTGTTCTGTATGGAAAACAACAACCCCAGCCCAACTTCTTGGGAGAAATAAAGCCGTATGATCGAAATAATTTTTATTTAAGTATTATAAAAGAAGAATTTTGAATTTGAATTTTTTAAACAAACTCTGCTACACATGAAATCTGCAGCCGGCAATTGTGGCATTTGACCATACCAATTGACAAGCTTTGTGAATCGCTAATAAAAAGTCAATAACAATTTGACTAGGTTAAAATTTAATTCCTAACTGATTACTTTTTTCTACTAGCTATTATTGTAAAAACATTAATATGTGTTTCAGTTTTCTTGGGACACGACGTATGAACTGTACCGATCAGGTCAAATAAATATCTCTAATTTCTTGTTGACGGCACCTCCTCGAATTTACTATAGGTCTGGTAGTAAGCGACGTATAAAAAAATTGCGGAATCTCTTCTCTATATATGTTACGAGTTTCCAGATTCAAAAACGCATACACAACGACGCTTCACTGTCATTGGAGAGACAGGAATTGCTAACTTGAATTTGTTGAATGTTTATAGAAAATAGGCTAAATGCAGATAATAAACATTTCTTTCTATCATACAGAAACGGAAAATGTACTAAGCAAGTAGCAGGCATAAACACATTTTCAAAAATTCCTTCAGTAACTGCCAAATATCTTAATTTACCACAACCAGATGCATATACAGGTTAATTAATTAAATATGGAATTAATACCAATATTTTCAACCAACCATCGACCTCAAATATAAATGAGTGTAATAACAATAATAGTCTACGTGAATCAGTACATCTAAATGAGTCAAAAAATAACTTGCTTGGATCAAAATTTAATATTAACAATCCCAACAATAGCACTTTTAACATTACAATTATGAAAGAAAGTTTATAAGTTGCTTCTTGTTTTGTTAATTGTTAATTTGTTCTTTCTTAATTTCAGTGTTAAAATAAAATGTAAATATATATATATATATATATATATATATATCAATTTATATTTATTCTTTTTCTAATTGCTGACAGTCGTAGGAAAAATATTGTATGCAACTCA
>JABXWE010045495.1:0-12283 GCA_014611495.1 Limonius californicus
CAAGAGCAGAAAGGGTCGTTAATGTAGAACAGCATGTCTTGGAATTAGTGGAGGAAAGTCCTAGTGTTAGCACTAGAAGACTTGCGTTACAAACTGGCGTTTCCCATTCTACTGTTTGGCGGATTTTGCGGGATCAGGGACTATACCCTTACCACGTTCAACGTGTTCAAGGTTTGCAACCAGCGGATTATGTACGTCGGCACGATTTATGTGAATGGCTTCTTCAAAAGTGCAATTTTTATGAAATCGGAACTGCTTTAAAATATAATAATATATTTTTTGTAATTTAATAGCCTTTTTTCTAATTTAACACATAGAAATATATATTTCAAAAGTTAAAAAGTAAAGCTTTGACGGGCCGCACGAAAAAGTGAGCCGGGCCGCATGCGGCCCGCGGGCCGCGTGTTGCTCATCCCTGGTCTATTACATTAATTGGAGTTCGCTTTGTAGCGTTCGGGTAGACGACTCAGAACGATCATGAAATATACCAAGGGAACTCAAAAAGTTATCTACCTAGCCATGAAACAGAAGAGACTTAAAAAAATAATTTTATATTTCAATATAACATCCATCTATATTAATGCACTTTCGCCATCTGTCCGGAAGTTGGTTTATACCTTCAGAAAAAATTTCTTTGGGTGACTAGCGAAGTAGTCAGCAACTGTCTGTTTAAGTTCGTTATCTGAGTAAAATCTTCGTCTTCTTAAATATTCCCTAAATTTTCTAAACAGATAAAATTCAGATGGTACCATATCTGGACTATAAGATGGGTGATCAATCTCATGATCTCACATTCCTCCAAAACAGGCACGACCTCTCGAGCCTTTTGGACTCGTACATGCAAAAGCAAGATGCTTTTCTAATGCAAATGTTGGCGTTTGTCACAAATGCCGTTTCTTAGATTTTTTAGAGTATTGGCATATGTTTCTCCAATAAGTGTAGTCCCTCTTGGCATATAGTCGATCAAAAATATTCCCTCCATGTACCAGAAAATGGCGGTCGTTAACTTCCCAGCAGAAGGTTGGTTTCGGCACTTCTTGGGAGAACCCTTATGGAACTCTTGCATGGATTCTTGTTTCGTCTCAGGATCCCAGTAATGAATTCAAGATTCGCCACTAGTCACTATTCGTGATAGAAACTCTGAATCCTCTAAAGTGGAAATATTAGTCGCAAATTTATTGGCGGTGCAAGTTTTATTCCGGAGTCAGGAGCTTCAGAATCCATCGGGCTGACACCTTACTCAAGCGTGTAAAATGCCAATGACGCTTCCCTCAGAAATTCTAAGATATAGTTACAACTTTCAAACGTCGATCCTCCAGCACCCTAGCCGTAACTTTCTGGCACATTTCTTGTCCGTAAACCGCCATCATCCTATCATAGATAGTTTTTGGCCCGTTTCCTTCTTTTGTGAAAAATTTTATTACGCTTCAGTGTTCAAGTTTTATGACATTCATTTTTAATACAACTGAACACAATATTTTTGAAACGGGTGTGCAGATCTAAACAAAATTGCTGTCAAAAATTTATGAAACTATGAGATTAATGGTGTAGGCCGCGCGGCCATTGTTTTCATGGCTAGGTAGATAATTATTTGATTTCCCCTCGTAATGGTTTGTCTATTAAAAAAGTTACATTTAATTTTGAAATACCAGGACGATTTACTCAGGAACCTCTTAATTGTGAACTTCCGTGTCTTAAATATTTCTATCGACCAGTATTCGCAATTTTTTAATTAGCGGTAACAGCAAAAATGTAATGAATTGAAATTACTGTTGATAGGAAATTTTAACTTATTTAGCAATTTCTAAGTAATACAATATTATACACTTATACACAAATAATTTTTGCAAATAAGTGAACTAATTATATAGGGTCCCACTTCGTGTACGTAATCTTTAGACCAAATATAGTAAAAATTCTAATACAGTTATGCCCTAAAGTAACCCGTTTTCAAAATACAGTGTTAAATTATTATTTATTAAATAATTTCAATTTCAGAAAAGTCAATATTTATTTCTATTTTAGTTTAAATTCACTATAAAGATTGTTCATAATGGTCACGGTTGCTCTCGAGACACATTCCGGCTCCTTTTGTGAGAGATCTGCTTGCCCAACGTTACATATTGTTATTCCGAATGACTTCTGCTGCTTCTTCAACAGTCTCTGATGGTATACCATATCTTTCATATGGTCCCACAAATAATAATCTACACAAGTTAAGTCCGGAGATCTTAGGGACGAGGGACGCTGTTCTCCTCTACCAATTACACGTCCTTCAAACCGTTGTTTCAAAAATTGTGTTACACGTAACGCAAACTGCGCAGGGGCACCATCGTGCTGGTACCACATACCATATCGAATCGCCAGAGGGACATCATCTAACAATCCTTCCAAAAGATCATCTAGAAAATTTAAATATCTTTCGACGGTTAAATGGTTCTCAAAAACGAATTGACCAATGTGCATGTTATCAATAATTCCACACCACCTCTTCATTAGTAACAGTTTTAAGGAAGTATGCTTTTTTAATAATAGTTATAAACTGCTTTCAATGTTGCAATTATTTTCAACGCAGTTTTGAGCCTACGAATATTTCATTTTTAATTCTACGTGAGTTTTCTCAATTTTTCAACATTCTGAAAATTTAAGTACCCCACAATAAATGGTTCAGATCTTTCAAAGCAACTTTAAACCGTAAGTATAGAAAATTAAAAATTAATTAGGAATACATTCATTCGCAAATTATACACGATACGTTACTTCTGAACATACATAGGTACCTTTCTGGGTGATTTGGATTTTGATCACATATTATGGATGCTAGTACATTGTTTATTCTATTTTACTTAATAAACTTTTTTAAAAGCTAGAGCATTTTTCTAACAGGAATAATGTATTTCCCTTAGAAAGGCAGACAATATATGCATTTCGTTTTCTCACAATATGTAAACTGCTTTCGTCTATACAACATATCATTTTATAACTGTCGAAGAACGTATAAAATGCACTCGCTTCTACAAGGTAGAATTTTAATAGATGTCCTACAAGATATGAATAACAGTCGCTCCTAGAAGATTAGACTTCAACTAATTTTGCTTGGAAAGTAACAAGCAGAAATAGACACTGTGGTAGCTATATTGTAGTTAGCTACTTGTAAAATGTATCTTATAGCAAAGTTTAGCTTTCGCAACACTGGGTATACGCTTGCCTGCGTCATCGTGACACACTTGAATATATTATACATCTACTATTATTTGATTGTCACCAATATCTATCACACAATTTATAGAACGTTAATGAATTATTTATTTTGTTATTAATCCTACCATGCACCCTTGCAAACCTATAACCGAACCTTTATTGATGTAACCTACATTACCCTCTCACCTACTGTATCTCGTATTAGTTAAGTGAACGCAACACTTAATTACTTTAATAATTTCGTATTTAGTATTCAGAAATCGCAAAGCACAGTTGGGTCCCTCTATTTAATCAACCTACCGTAGGGTTTTGCAATAAGCTTATGGACCCGCAGATGTTACAGAATATTTCAGTTTTAATGTTCCTGTCAAGATATTTGAAAATAAATGCTATTAACCTAAGCGGCTTGTAGGTATCCCTTTTCGTGCATCTATTACAAATTGAAAATTTAATTTCAGATATCATATTATGAAAAAAGCATAAATACACGCTAAACTACCTTATAAACCAAGTATGACAGATATTATAAAGTTCCTAGTAAGTCAAATATATAATGTCTTGTCTATAAAATGACAAATATTTAGAAATCAAAACAAACAAAACGTGCAACATAAAGTTGTTTTTTAATAAAAACTTTCTTTTCACTTAAACAAACGTGTGCAATTATATTTATTATTGCTGTCAGATATTTTTACGAGCTTATAAATTTCATAAACTACATTTGATTAAAATAAGCTGCTACTACTACAAAATGGATTGCGTTATGTGCAGCCATATGTATGCTAATTGATTTTCAACTTTGTGTAGTGTAAGAATGTATTCACGAGGAAACCCTAAAAGGAAATCGAGTAAAAGTACAGGAAAATGTGTAGAACACAGGATTGGACTAACTGATTAGCCAATCGGAGTATCCAGTTGGCCTAAATCGGCGACCATGTTTACTATTAACAAAAGTACTTTTCCACCAAATTGATCAAAACTATGTGGCATTTTTGAAAATCGTGGATGGATAGTTGTTTGTTTTAAAATCTTAAATGCCTAAGACTAAGTCTACGAATATTTTATGAAAGTAACATTTCGTCACTACGGATATAAAAAGGCAACTCTCCTTCTACTTGTGAGTTTTTAAAAAATAGTCAAAATGTCCAAGATTGAAATAAGGTGAAAAAAAATCATCTAAATCACGAAAACCTGACAAAATTAGTACATAAATGCAAATAAATCCTATTTATTTTGTCGTGTTTTATACATATTGTCTGTTACAGTAGCTGCAGTACGCTCTCCAGTATTTGAGTAGACGGCCTTAAGCCTCGTGGGCAAGGAAAGAATATAATGGTTTGTCGATATAAGAAGTACATTTAAGTTTTGATTCCTTGGTCGGTTTAGGATCCCCTTAATTCAAAAGTCCGTATAAATACTTTAAGTTCCATAAATTTTATGATTATTGAAAGTACACTAGTATAACATTATACAAGGTGTATCAGAAATAGGTACAAATATTTAAATCAGTAATAGATTGGTTCAAGTAGAATTCAATGGTACTATTCATTTTTCAAAAATCATTAAGTTTATTTTTTTGCATGAAAAAATAAAATAAAATTTTGTTTGAGAACTGCTGATGAAACATAGCAAACGCATTTAAGCTTTAGAAGGTTATTACCTAATTGTAAAGTATATCCAAAGTGGCAAACACGTAAAAACTTGTCGGGCTTGTGATAACAACAACAGACTGAATAAAAAGTACTGGCCTACCTAATAGTATTGGTTTGTGGCAGGTGATAAGAAATTTGTTTGCACTTCTATCTTATTCTCCTTTGCATAACATGTCTTTGAACTCAAATTTTTGTTATTATCCTGCGGTACTCAAACAATTTTGGATCAAATTTTCAATTATTATTTTCTCATATCTTAAGAGTCCCATTGCCAAAGAACTGTTTTTTCTAGTTTGTATATATTGTAATCTACCATCGGATTTAATATTTGTACCTATTGCTGATACACCCTGTATAGTTTGGTAAGAGGTTGCCAAAATACGCCACACTTATAAATGCTTATTGTGCTTTTTTTAACACATTCATGCATACTTTAGTAGTAAGTGCATATTTCTGCTTAACGTGCCTTTTTAATGTGCCTCTTTCGTAATCTTTATTTTCAAGAAAGGGTTGTTCGCAGAAAAGTAGTTGGAAATATTATTCTTTAACAAGGATTTCCAGGGTGTCGTCGGTCTTTGGGGTCATTTAACGGCTACTTGTGATCCCTCTACCTTCTCCAAAGTTAAAAACTGATAACGGGAAAATTTTTAATTACTAAAATTATTTTAAATAATAGTGGTTTGAGGAGGCAAGTTGTAAGTATTTTTCTTCGGATGGTGCGATTTTGTAATCCGTGCAGTGAAGAAGTAAACTTTTTGATTATACAATAATATAAACTACTCCTATATAATATACTGCACAACTTAATTTTCGTGGTTTCGTTTTTCTGTAGGTTTCATGCAACAATAAGATTCAACTGCAACAACATATCCAGACAGCATTACATCCTCATCATCATCTATGACATCCATCGTCGGATGTAAGTCTCCCCTAGATTTCTCCATTCTTGTCAATTTTGTACTCTCAGTATCCAATTTTAAACTGCGTTCTTTACATGTCATCTGTCCATCTGGTTTGCGGGCGTCCTACACTTCGTTTTTGACTTCGTGGTTTCCATTCTATTAGTCTTCGTGTCCAACGGTTGTCTTACATCTTGGCAATGTGTCCCGCCCAATTCCATCTCAACTTGCAAATACGTTGTACAACATTGGTTACTTTTGTTTTTCTTCTTATTTCCATATTTCTTATACGATCTCGAAAAATCCGAGGTTTAGTGATGTTGGGAAGTACTCAAAAAAATCGCTGTATAGAAACTTCACTATATAGAATTCGTTCTCAATACGAGTTAATCGCATATATTTGATATTCGGCAACATTTCAAGCGATATTTTAATTATAAAACTGAATAACGCACAACCAATTTATTTTCAGCCGGAATCAGGTTCCTCATTTTGTTTTAATACCTTTCCGCTGTTTCTTTACGATTACCGACATATTATTGTTGGCAACAATACCAAATTTTGTGACGACATCCAACACATGTAACGTCTCTTCAATAGTTACTCAAACGTTTTCGCTTTTCGTTTTTAAAAAACCCTTATTTCAACACCAAGATCGCAACTAACAAATGCATGTACAATGGTAGATAAACTGCACATTAAGAGAAGTTAAACCCAAGATTATTCTTTTGTATTATAAGAATCTTGTCCATTAGATGTAAAAAGGTACAACTTCTATGAACTTTGTGAACATTTTATAATCCGCTTACAAATATACAGGGAATTTTTCTTTTTAGTATACATTGCCTATGTATACTTTTAAATGAAACGCGTCAATTTCGCCTATTGTGTATGCAACCAACTATACCGACAACTAAAAATCAGAAACAAACGTCACTATAGTTGTGAATTATTTGAGTATGAAGGTTATGTTGATGCAGTGTTTATATTAAATAAGTATTTCACCTTGTAGGTATATAGGACGCAGATGATGACTCATTTATTAAATAAAAATCGACAGGATGATGTTCCCGTAAGGTCCGTGCACATTATATTTCTTTTGTACAAAACACATACATAAGCGGCAAAGTAGTGTAATGGTCAGCATGGCTGCCTTCCAAGCAGTTGATCCGAGTTCAATTCCCGGCGATCGCAAACTTTTTTTAATTATGATTTCTTCAACGTAGCATAAAATATTTCATTTCATTTCTTCGGTTAAAACGTGATTACTTTCAGTTATTATTTTTAGGGAATTTATTGCGCATTCCTATGATTTAAATTTTCTAACAATTGTTTGACACTAAATAAAGATTAATTTTATTTTTTAGCATTGAATTAATTTGATTGTTGTGGTCACAGCATGCTTGAGTTGTCTGTAGTTGGTTGCCTACACAATAGGCGAAATTGACGCGTTTCTTTTAAAAGTATACATAGGCTATGTATACTAAAAAGAAAAATTCCCTGTATATTTATGTTCCAGTAAGAAGATAGAAGATTCTCGGAAAAACACAAATAAGAGATAGTATTTTATAATCCACCGAAAATGTTACAGGTATACAGCCTGAGTAATATCGTAAAAGTTTGAAAGAAAAACATAACAATATGAAGGCTTTACATCATAATATAGAGGTATTTTTACATGTAATTGAGTCTGAACAACTAAATGGGATACACTATTTGGAAGTTCGACTGTATTTGTAAAATTATTTTTATTTCATTAGGTATTTGCGGTACATTACCAGTATACATATAAAGCGCTGCCAGGTACGTCCCTTTAATCGAATTTTCATTTCCTACTATAATTTCCAAAATTCTATTTCAGATGTAAACATCATGTTGCTTAGGCTATATTTTCACTAACTTTACTTGGGATTAGATTACGCTGCTTTTTATAAACTGGTTTAACTCTTCACTAGAGTTTGTTAATGAAACATTCCGTATTATAATATTTAAATCACACAAATCAATAATGAATAATATTATCTAATAAAGGTATATCTAATTTATCCGATTACAGTCCCTTGGCAAACCTTGGTCTACATTGGATCTTTAACTGACGTTTAGCGTTATGATTCCTTCTAACAAAATTTCATTTTAAAAACCAACTCTTAGGGGTGTAATTCTTGCCAATATACCCCACCTGGATCCGCCACTGACAAGGATGGTGAAGCTTAGGTAACCGATTTATCTCATCGAGGAAAAACATCACAAGATAAGAGAATGCCAGCTGTCCACCGGCGTTCATCAATAACTGCACTAGTTAGCCGGATAAATAATTCTTCCGAGGATGCAACTCGTAATAACATTAGAAACTGCTATCAAATCACCGTGCACGATTTTCTAGCAGACTTACCCAATTGTTCGAAAGTAAGGACTGGTATGGTATCGAATTAACCAAAAGCACTGGAAGAGTTGGATCAACTTCGTTAACAGTTTCATAAGTAAATCCTTACCGCCTAAATTGTATTTCTGGTTGGAAGAAGAGAATCAAAATCAGAATAAGAAAAAAAAGAAGTTGAATATGTCACAGCGGTTCAGACAAATTGACTTAGAAGGATTTATGAAAATCCAGAACTTGATTACAAGTTGTACCCCATTTGATTATTTTTATGCAGAAAAGACATTGCATTTTTATTATAGGCGAATAAGGCTGCGGTTGTAGGAAAATATTTAATGTGGGCCCCTTCTATTTAAAACAGTCATGGAAAGTTATCTGTCATTAATCTTAAATAGTACTTGTATACTTATCTGCTTTCTACCTTTCCTGCTTATTTTTCTTATGTGAATGTAAAATGAATATTCTAACAAACAAGAGTAGCTGTAATTACAGTTCAGCCTCTTTAGACTCTTTAAAGTCAATTTCTGCATTTTTTAAGCACATCTATAAAACGAGGAAATAAAACAGGGGCAATTTTAATATTTAAATGAACGGGAAAGCTAAAAACTTTCCAAACTGAAGATTAGATGTATAAGAAACGCTAACTGTAATTTAACTCCCATTATATTACGCCTTAATACAGTTTACACGCTGAAGCAAAATTTACAAAAAAAACAGGGAGGCTTATTTGCATAAACGCCGGTTTATATGCCCAGAGGCAAATTCAATTCAATATAGCGACGATATCGGAGATCGTAGCGCGCCCCTTTTCATATTGTATCACATTCTTGCTTTGTAAAAACACCGGATAATTTTAGAATAATTCATTTGACAACAAAAGGAATCTACAATGTATTTACACAGAAATTATTCTGTTATTTAAAAATTCCATTTCTATATTAATTTCTGTGCCCTGCATTCTCGGAGGCAGTATCGTTTCAGCAATGCTTTTATGTTCTAAAATTGGGTTTGAATTAATAAATTTACGGGCCAACTCAGGTATCGCATTTCCGAATGAAATATGCTAAACTTTTTCTACAGCAACATAAAATTATATGTAAACGTTCATGTGTTATGAATAATTAAAACAGTTTCAATGTACCAAATCTTTTGTTAAGTATTGTAGGAAATTTCAATTTAAACGATTATAAAATTTAAGACTTGGATAAATATCATTTTCCCCTTACAACATACTCTCCACCACCTAAAACGTAACTATTTGTACAAATATCATTTTTCACACCGTATTCAGGAAAATGATTATAAAATCCCCTAAAACATCTTAGATCATTTTTCGCATTCTATTTAGGAAAAATATATTATCTGCACACGTTTTGATAAATCATTTGTTTTGAAAATCAAATTTTTTAATTTAAATGCTCATAGAGACACTTCAGTGTGAGGCTGAGCCAAGTCGGCATATGGACATATCCATCTTTACCGACGGATCTAAAACAAAGCATGGAACGGCTGGCGGAGTCTTCTCCGATGAGCCAAACCTACGCCACAGTATATCATTAGGCAAAATTGCTACTGTCTGCCAAGCGGAGGTAGTGGGAATAATGCTTGGTGCAAATGCAATTCTTTACTAACCCTGGGTTGTTGCAAAATTACCTCAGAAGTGGTACTGTAGTGCCGTGAAGCTCTCGACGATATCTCAAAAGATAAGGTCATTTCCCTTGTATGGGTGAGAGGACATGACGGTAACTATGGCAATGAGGAAGCTGATGAGATTGCGAGACTAGCCTCCGCGCAACATCTTTGGGGACCAGAACCCGTTGTTCCTATACCTCTGAGAACATTAAACTTTATGCTATACCAAGAAACCCCAAAAAACTTCACACGAAGATGGGTAAACACTGAAAGTTGTCGACATGTAAGGGCTGCTATTATTGCACATCCAAATCGTGTATCCAATTGTCCCGAAAGAACCTGCGACTAGTTGTAGGTATCTTACCTGGACACTGCACCCTAAATCAACACATTCCGAGGATGGGACTGGCGCGGGCGGACAGCCCAAACTGTGGGTATAACGAGTTGCGTTCTCTTCAAGTAAATGCAAAGGATCGAATGACTTGGGTGATACCCAAATTGGGGAGCTGCTGGGGAGGCAGCACAATGGGCCCACCTATGTGACCTAAGTGCACGTGAGGTAACACCCTCCCAAATCTCACAATGACAATGACAAATGCTCATAACGAGTGATTTACCAGAACATCAAAATGTTAATACAAATAATATACTTTCGTCCATACGCAAAGACAGCTCAAACTAAGTATTTTGCTAATTTACTCTTATCCTTACACTTCTGGAATATGAACGTGTAATAAATAAATAAAGGAGTAAAGTTTCTCAAAACAATAAAACTCCTCGATGAGTATCAACTACATTGTATATGTCTTCGAAATATTAATCATTATTTTGTATCTTATCAGTTACAACATCCTGGTGCAAAGTGTACTGCAAGCTGATTTACCTTTTAGTAAGACTAATCGAAACAGCATTGAGACGAAATACGAGGCTTATTCGGAAATTAAGAACCAATCGACCGTAAAACAAAAACGTAAATTTGAAAACAAATGTTTTATGCTTAAACCTTAGATACACTCATAAACTATCTGCATAGTAACCATTCGCATTTAAATACTTATGGTATCGTGAACGAAGAGGTGATAGTCACTCCATACCATACCATATTTGACGGTAAATTTCGTCAGCGTTTTCGTTCTTGGCATGGCGAAAACGAATCACAGCGCGCACTTCACAATTGGCGGGATTTTCAACCGTAGTGTTCCTTTTAGCGCTTTATTATACAACTGAACATAATGACAGCACCACAGTAATGTGACTTGTGGCTAGCTCATCAACCACTACAGCACCCCCACAATGCATCAAATGGACTACGCCCCTCATTCGGCGGAAATATTTCGGCAGCCCTTAGTTTCTGAATAAGGCTCGTAACATTCCCCATTCCTATTTAAAACTATCTAGGAGTATAATTTTACTAATACATACTTATAATATATGAATAAAGCACACTTTACATATATAAAATTATATTGTAAAATGTAAAATTAACGAAACTTAAATATTCTATACTTCACATTAATCATACAAAAAGGTATTGATGCTTTAATATATCCGTTGCGTTTAAACAGCTTTCCATAACTGCATTAAAATCAAAATAGAAAGTATTTAACAAACTCCGACAAGCTAAAGATTAAAAACTTGGATAATCTCATGTAATCTCATTGCATTCTCTTCCTTAAAATAAAATTATCAGCGAGACGCCATAAATACTTAAGCGAACCTTAAACCTTTTTAAAAACCTTATAAAAAGATGGATAAAATGCTATTATAAATTAAATCAATCCGAAAACTTCACCCTACTCAACTGTATCAATCATATTTACGTTGACTTTTAAAAAGCCTTTAATTAAATATTTAAATGAATTGAAACTTATTATTCAAACTAAGCAGTCGCGGTTGTAGAGATAATGAATTGTCAAGAATAATTCATTTAATTTAATAGATGGCCATATTTTACATCAGTATTTTCAATTACGCGTAAGAACAGCTTTAGAATGATTAATTAATTAACTTTTACCAGACATTCTGTGTATATTTGGGGGTCGCCAAGAAAAACGTTCATTTACATACTTTCTTAGAATTGACAACACAACAAACTATCTCTAAAGTAATATTTTTGTTGTGAAATTTGGAGATTTTCATACTTAATCAAGTAATTAAAGTAATCGTTTAAATTATGGATTTATCAGTTAGTTGTGGCATGTACAGATCGTTTAACTAAACTAATTAATTATTGAGTAGTCGTATATTACAACTGAACGAGATTTAATAATCGACTTAGCGGTTCTGTTGTGAATATGAACCATACGGTGATTTTCTGTCACAGTTCCGACTGTGACCATTCCGGTAAAATCACAAAAAGCTGTAAGTTTTTTCTAGTGCGTTCTGAAAATGGGTGACATCAATTTCGAGCAACGGTGTGCTATCATGTTTTGCTTCAGACTTCATTGATTGATTTGAAAGAGCGAGATCTAGGACGCGGATTTCCAAGCATCGCGAAGCACTGCAGCCATCATTGGTTTATT
>JABXWE010045496.1:0-15035 GCA_014611495.1 Limonius californicus
ATAATAATAATAATAATATATGCTTTATTAGCTCAATAGCTACATAGAAACATTGCACAAATGGTAACATTGGTAATAGGAACAAAACAAAAAACACTTATACTTAGACATTAACTAGCAACTTAGCATAGATACATATTAATAAACTAACCTAACCACAATCTAACTTATATCTAGTAATACTTAATTACTGATCTTCCTTAAGGACAGGTTTAATTTTGTTTTTAAAAACTTTGATGTTTAGCGAATCCTTGGAAATGTTAACACGAATACTAGGACCACTTAACAACAATGGAGGGTAAGGTATAACAGTTTAGTTGTTTCCTCTCAATCTTCTTTGTAATAGCTTCTTGCTGGACTATTTGTCTTATATGTTCATTCTTCTCTCTGTCCATCTTAGTTTTTCCTGTTATTTTTCTAAAGTATTTCATTTCTGCTGCATTGATTTTTCCTTCATGTTTGTCTTGCATTACCCATGACTCGCTTGCGTATGTCAACGTTGGTACTACTATTGCATTGTAAACCCTTAATTTCGTTTCCGTGTCTATTTCTCTTTTTCCAAATATTGTATTGTTTAATCCGTAATAGATCCTTACGCTCTTTTTTGTTCTGTTGACTACATCTAGGTCTATCTTCCGATATTACTCTCTCAAGGTATTCGTATGCTGTCACTTTTTCCAAGTTAACCCCTTTAGTATCAATTTCTCTTATTTCCTCTTCCGATTTGTTATTAATTATTATTGTTTTACATTTATTGATGTTCACCTCCATTTCCAGTTTTCCTATTTCTTCCGTCCATATTTCCGTTAGTTGCTTCATTTTTCTGTGGGTATCTGATATTGGGACTGTATCATCCGCATACATGAGACAATCAATCTTTATTGGTATTAATCTATTGTATCCTATTACTGTCTGGCACTGTCTTGTTTTTATTCTGGTATTCTTTAATAATCTGTCCTTTACCACTATAAATAATAGTGGATTCGGACTATCCCCTTGTTTTATTCCAGTGCTCATTCTAATTTCTCTGATTCTTCCCCATTTATCTTGACCATTCCGTATACTTTATTGTATATACTCTCTATAACCCGTATTAATTTCCTTGGCACCTCTAATTGATTTAGGCACTCCCAAATTATTTTCCTCTGAATTGAGTCAAAGGCAGTTCGTAAGTCTATGAAGGTTACAAATAGTTCTTCTCCCTTTTCTTCTTTCTTCTCTATTAAATTTCTCAGTATGTGTTTGTTGTCATTTGTTTGTCTTCCTGTCCTATGCTGGTTGTTCATCTTCTAATTTATTATCAATGATTTTTCTTAATCTCCTTTCCATTATTGTCGTATAAAGTTTGAAACTGGTAGATGACAGACATATAGCTCTGTAGTTCTCGCAATTTGCGAATTCTCCCTTCTTGTGTATTTTGGATTATTATATTTTCTTGCCATTCTTCTGGGATTTCCTCTGCCTACCATGCTTTCCTGAATATGTTTAAGAGCCATTCTTTTCCTTTCTCTCCTAGATATTTTATCATCTCCGGGTCAATATTATCTTGTCCGCTTGCTTTTTCAAGTTTAATGTTTTTCACTGCTTCATCTAGTTCTTCTTGATTTATATCTTCCAGTATTTCTTCTCTTCCTATTATTTCTTAATTTTCCTCATTGTCTATTGTTCTTCGTCCCACACTGTCTCTTTGTTTTGTTTCGAATTTCATTGAGTAATGCTTTGCCGATACTCCTAGTGTATCCTGTACTTCCGATTAAATTCGCTATTCTCATTCCTCATGCCTTTTATCCCTTTCTTTTTGCTTCCTCTGAGTTTTCTTATGGTGTCCCAGAATGTTCTATTGTTTGTTTCATATATTTGATCAAGCGCTTTCCCAAACTCCTACCAGCTTTCCCTTTTAGCTTCTCTTACAACTTCCTTAACTATGTTTCTCTTATTTCTGTAATCTTCTCTATCTTGTTCTTCTTTTGTCACCCTGTACCTTTTCCATGCTATTTTTTTGTTATTTACTGCCTCTCTTATTTCATCACTCCACCATGCGGTTTTCCTTTCTTGATTTCTGCTGTACTTTCTGGTTTTACAGGTCTCTTTTGCTGTTATATAGATTATTTCTCTAAAGGTCTACCATCTTTCTTCTAATGTCCAATTCTTATTGAGTTGTTCCTGTTGAAATAGTTTAGTATCTACTCCTTCTTGATATTTTATTCTTGTTTCCTCGTTTCTTAGTCTCTGAATTTGTATTCGTTCATAGTCTTTAATTTTTTCTATTATTATGTTCGTATCTTTTATTGTTGCCATTACTAGTCTATGTTGAGTTCCCATTTCTGCTTCTGGTACTGTTTTAATTTGTTGTATTCTGTCGTTCAATTCCTGTGTATATACTATATAGTCTACTATGCTCTTTGCGTTTCTCTCTTCCGCTATGAACGTGTATCTATCTATTATTGGTTGATCCCAGTAAATATTTCCTATCCTTAAAGCGTTATTTGGCAGAACTCTTATCATTTTCTGTCCATTCCTATTGACTATCTTTTCTCCATATTTTACCATACAATTTAGTCCCCTATTAACATCGTTTCTTATTTTCGCATTCCAATCTCCCATGATTATTATTTGGTCACTTTCTTCTCTAATTTTATCCATTAAAATTTGTAGGTCCATATAAAAATTTAATACTTCCTTTTCTTCTGAAACTTCTATAGGAGCGTATACTTGTATCATGTTAATTTTTCCTTCTAGTTCTAATTCTAGTGCCATTATTCTTGAATTTACTGCCTCGAATTTGCTTACTTTTTTATCTAGTTCCTCTGATACTATTATGCTTACACCTTCCTTTGCTCTTTGTCCTGGGCGTTTTCCTGAATAGAATAGGTTGTAATTATCTCTTAACTGTTTATTTCCTGATCCTTTTTTCTTTGTTTCACTTAATCCCAAGATTTTAATTTTGTGTTGTTTCATTTCTTCTATTACCTCGCACTCCTTTCCTGTTATCGACGTTACGTTCCAAGTTCCTATTTGTATTTGTTTAAGTGTACCTAATACCAGATATTTTTTCCGTATAAGTTTCTTGCGTCCTTCATTATCTCCTGCTTCTTATTCAATGTTGCTAACTCTATCAGTATTGGTCTGTTCCTCCGACTTTCTTCTTCCTTCTTTCCTGCTTAAAGCTTACAGAGCCAATAATCAGCATCGGAGCAGGACGGAACAAACGAGGACAAACTCGGCCGGAACAAGGCTATCGAGACGGAAATTTACAAAGAAAATATTAGCCCGTAAATGGAAGAAACAAGAATGAAGAAAGAACACTATCAGATGTGCATGTTGGAATATAATAACATGGAAAGGAAAAGAACAAGAAATAATGTTAGAAATAGATGAGCACAAAATAGATATATGCTCGCTGGCAGAAACTAAGAGGAGAGGAGAAGGAACAGTGAGATATCATAACTATACACTCATATACAGTGGACGATAAAAACACGAGAGAGCACAGGCAGGCGTTGGCATACTCATCAACAACAAATACGAACAAAACATCGATGAGATACACTATGTAAACGAGAGAAGACTAATGACAACGGTTAACCTAGGTAAGGAAAAACTACACGTAATTTGTGTGTATGCTCTGGATACAAACAAACCTAAAAACGAAATCGAAATGTTCTACGAAAAACTACAGTCAAAAATTGACACAATCCCTAATGAACAAAAAATTATAATAATGGGAGACCCTAACGCTAGAATAGGTAATATACCCATAGAAGGGTAAAACAGCCTTTAAATGAAAATGAAATTAACAACAGTGGCGAAAGTCTAATCGAATTCTGTGCCCATAACAAGATAACATGGTCCGACACAAGAGGTCAAACCTCGACCATAAACTACATCATATCCAACAGAGCAATTCAGCCGTCACAAATATTGGATGTCCGTATACCAACCTCAGCCAACATAGGTTCGGACCACAACCTGGTAATATGAAAAATACGTTTGAACATACAACGGAAGAAAAAAGTACAACCAGAATACACTGATGACATAAATATCGAATCAATTATGTATGATGGCATTAACGCACTATAAACCAAGAGAATATCTCAGAAAATCAAAGCTAATCCAATTGAAGAGGAAGGCAGTGTGGAAGAAGGATAGAAGAAGATCCTAACCAACATCAATGAAGCGGCATACGAAGCTTTAGGTAGTAGGAAAATTAACTTAAACGCCAACAAGAACGAAAACCCCTGATTAACTGAAGAAATAAAAATTCTAGCACAAGAAAAAAGAGCGGCATACTTACGATACATTAATAACAGATCAATAGACGAACTCACAAATTTTGTAGAAATCAGAAACAAAGTAAACGCCCAGATCCGCCAACACAAAAAAGAATACTGGACAAAATTTACACAAGACATGGAACATGATCTCTACGGTGCTCAACGCAAAATCTGGGACATGCTGAAACGACGAAGGCAAGATATTAATGAATACACACAGACACAAATAATAGAAGAGGAAACATGGGCGACGTACTTTAAGAATCTATATGAAGAAGATAAAATAACGATAGTAGACCACGATGAACACAAAATAAGTACGACAATACTAACAACAAGTCACTGAAGCCAAGAAAAAACTAATAAACCGGAAAGCGCCGGGACCAGACCAAATCCGAAACGAACTTCTTAAATACGGAGGACACGACCTAAGCGAAGAACTGCGAAAACTGTTCCAGTCAATACTGAATAAAAGCACTCCACCGGAAGACTGGAAATCAAGCATAACGATACCCATATTTAAGAAAGGTTACAAGAAGAATCCCAAAAACTGTAGAGATATCACACTGCTTAGTTGCATTATGACACTATTCGCAAATATATTAAAATCAATCATTGCGAATACCGTTGAGCTAAGTGAAGAACAACAAGGTTTCCGGAACAATCGAAATACAACAGCCGCAATATTTGTTATACGTCAAGTCGTCGAAAAATCCATTGAATACAACATGCCAGCTTTTATGTGTTTCGTCGATTTCACGAAATCATTTGATAAAATAAAAGTAAACACACATACTAAGACACCAATACGAATCAACAACAGATTAACGGAAAAAATCGAAGTATCAACCGGAATCAGGCAGGGAGATTCATTGAGCCCCCGGCGCTTTAATATAGTAATGGATAAAATTATAGAGACGTTAATAACAGCTAACCACGGGTATAAAATGGGAAACCAAGAATTGAAACTGATATGCTACGCAGATAACGTCGCAATCATTGCCGAAAACGAAGACGATCTACAAAGGCTACTGCACACTTTCTACCTTTTTTTTTATTGAAATCGTAGTACATCAGCAATCAGAATTACAATACATTCTATGAGCTAATCTGTTGATAAAGTTGATCGGCTTTATGAGGTTGGCACCCACTGGTGTTTCCTCGCCGTTTCCTCCACCTATTGATTGAGGATGATGGTTTCACACTGGAGGATTCACGTTAGTTTGTAGGTCCCAAGGCCATTTCCGCTTTAATCTCCGAAAGTTTGGTTGTAACGTAAGTGGTTGGACGATGTCGTTTGGATGGTATGTACGTAAGTCTATCATGATGTCTGGTAACCCGTTCCGTAATTACGTCACACACGTAAGGGGTGCTGGAGTCGGCATGTAGGGTGAGGTTCGTCACATACCATGGAGCATCCATAAGAGTTCTTATTGTCTTGGACTGGAATCTCTGGATTATGTCTACGTTGCAATAGCTAGCGCAGCCCCACAGCTCACATTCATATGCCCAAATAGGACGTAAGATGGTTTTATATATGTATAAGGAGTTTACTCTCAGTTGCTAAGGGTGATTTCCAACCTATTAGCAAGTACATTTTTCTGACTTTCAGATCCATGGCTTTGCGCTTCTTTTTTATGTGCTGTTTCCAAGTCAGCCTTTTGTCCCAGTGTAATCCCAGATACGTCACTTCTTCAGACTGTGGCACAGCAATGTTATTTATAGTAACAGGAGGGCATATTCCCCGTCGCATTGTAAATGCTATATGAACTAACTTATTTACTTTCCACATGACGGCTATATCGTACAACCTAGAGATATCAATAGAAAAAACCAAATCCCTAGTAATATCAAAAGAATCCAGAAGATGCAAACTTGTAATCAACTACAAAACCATTGAACAGGTAATGCATTTTAAATACCTAAGGGCGGAAATATCAAGCGACAGAAACCTATATACAGAGGTTAAATGTCAAATCAATAAAGCAGCAAGAGTATCAGGATGCCTAAGGGAGGTAATATGGAGAAACAAAAACATGAACACTGAATTCAAGGTTAAAATATACAGAACATGCATCCGTCCTATTATGACATATGCGGCAGAAACAACGACCGATACTGCACATACAAAAAGATCACTCTGTACCACGGAAATGAAGGTTCTAAGATCCATATCAGGACACACACTCTACGATAGAATACCGAACGAGAAGATAAGACAGACGTGCAGTATCCAAGATGTTGTAAGATGGACTAGGAGACGCCGTAGAGAGTGGAATGAACACGTAACAAGAATGCCCAACGATAGACTGCCAAAAATTGCCAGAGACCACAAATCAGGAACAGCACGCCTACCTGGAAGACCACCAATGTTCATTTGATTGTGCCACTTCATCATGAATTAAACTCGTATTTTAATTGCCGCTCCATAGGAATCAAAATTCTATTTTAATTGCTGTTCTTAAGCGATTGCTATATTATTTTCTTTTAAGAGTGAGTTATGGGAGGCCAATTTCGCAAAGCCTTTGAAAGTTCCCTTTGTAGGCTACATTTGCCGGTCAAAAACAATTCTCGGAAATGTTGATTCTCAGAAGTCGCACGTGTTATTTCGTTCCAGAATTGTTGCAACATATTTCGCAATGTGGTGTAATCTTTTGGGGGCAATGCAGGTTCGCGTTGCGTTTCCTCGACAGTCGGACTTAACATCTTCTCCGGCCGAGTCGGACTTAACATCTTCTCCGACCGAGTCGGACTTAACATCTCCTTCGACTCCGTGGCTGACGATAAGCGCCGTAATCAAGTACTGCAGGGGCGGCGTGGGTGTTCGATGGGTGTCCATGGCGTGAATTTCGTAACGCTGTTTTCACCGTAGGTTGAACAGAACTATCGACAAGTGTCGGATTTAAACAAAAACACGCTGGAATTTTAACCCTTGAAAGGCAATTCATTGCGAATTTGCCGATCGCCTTTGGCGGATTATTATCGAGCCCATTTCTTATTCCTGTACATGTGCCGTTGCTGCGACGAACTAGGAAGATTTCTTCCCTTAAGCGATTTCCGTGAACCTCCCCTACTCCTCCGAGCTAAACTGTAGGCCTTTTTCCACCTATCCTGTTGCGGGTCGACGAAAAAGCTCGTTTGGCTCGTAACAAGCTGGACCTCCGCGTCACAAGAACAACAATATTGGAAGAAACAAGTCTACGACCTACTGGAAGAGGAAGAAGAAGACGATAAAATTACAAAGGCTGCAGTAGGTAAGACATATCATGAGTATGAACGGCGCAAAAAACTCCAAAAGAGCTCCCAGCGAGAATAGAAGGGAAAATACCCATAGGCATGCCGCGGAAAAGATGGGAAGATAACGTTTCCGAGGACGCAAGAAACATCCCCTACTGGAGAATACATACGCTAGAAAAAAGTAGATAGTCTTAGGATGTAGAACCATAGGAGAAAAAGACGGTCTAAATACGTAAAACTTTCGATATTTGGCATTTCTGTCGTTCGGATTCGACATGAAACTGTAGGTCCCCCGTGCTTCTACCGTAGCTCTGAGGAGAAGCACGTGGCAAAGATGAGTCCTGTAGTGGAACGTTAAAGCTGTTAACGAAGGATAGTATTTCCAGCAGCTAACATTTGGTTTTAGTTTTGTTTTAAAACGTTAAGTTACGTTCTCTATAAACTATTTCCGTTACTTGAATAGCTAAAGGAGGTTCCCTAAAAAAAAACTAATAAAACCTGTTGAACTTTTGCGTTTTTAGGCGTCTATGGAACAGTTCGAAAAATTCGAAATTGTTGTAAAAAACGACTAAAAATGAAAATGCAGTCAATTTCGTAAAATATAACAGAGAAAACTTTATTTTATTACTAAATGTTTTTAAACCCAAAGTTTTATTCTTGTATATTCTTTCATTGTCTAATATACTTTATAATATTTAGAAATGTTTACGTGCCTAATTGTTCACGTTTAATTTCGAAATAAATTCAATTAGTACTGAAGTCTGTTTTCCTAGCGTATTTAAAATATTTAACGTTGGGTTGAATTTAATTAACTGTAGTGCATTTCAAGTTGTGTGTATTCAGCAGTTTCAATTACATCCAATGTGGAACTTCTGGTTAAAGTAAAAAATCTGTATCAGGAATCATACATGAAGGGTCTGCGACTTTTGTTGTTAACAAAAGAAACTATCTTTTTTAAAAACTTTATTTGTTATTACATGTAAATAAGTATACAAATCGTGGAAGAAATAATACATGTGTCGTCTTTGACGTTCAGAATTATTCTTAACTAAAAAGATTAAAAGTGTTTCAAGCTAAACTCGCCAGACGCTGAGCTAATCTATTTATTATCTAATGCGATATGATACCTAGCTCATCTCCCTTTGAATGTGCTTAAGTGGAATATATGACTTGCGCAGTCACAATTTTTTCCATTTAACATGAAATCAGCCTAGTTCATAAATTCAATTTAAATTCAAAACATGGTTAACATCGGTTGTGATACTTTAAATGAAATGATATTACTGATTTAGAATTAAAATTTAAATTCCCTTAGAAAATCCAAGCATTTTTCAATCCAGCGATGGAATAACATTTTGTTGAAGCACCCTGTATGTAGTAGCTATTGAAGCATCCTATACAGTGTCAGCTGTCACACATCAGAATTAACACAACCTCATTCTTTTTAGAAGTTTTCTGGTCACAACCCACTCAGAAGTTAAAATTATACATTTTTTGTTGATATAGGTCACGAGGCGACTTTTGAATAGCATGGATATAAGCGGTTTGTAAAATGAAATTTTTGTATACAGTAAATAGAATCTTGCCCAATGTAGGGTTAAGGAAACCGTACAACACTTGTAGCAATGTATTCTTAGAAAAGCATATAGATATTAAAGATCCTTTTGATTTATTCCACAAATGGTTCCAAGAAGCCTGCAGCAATCCAAGTGTAGTCGAACCAAATGCCATGTGCTTGTCAACTGCGACGAGGTACGAATTATATTTTTTTATATCTACCATATGTTAGCATAAATCAGTTATGTTATATAATTGTATTGTACACATTCCAATATTAAATTTAACACGTTTTTGCTTGCACATTTTTGCCTACTGATGAGTCATGCTTAGAAATTTGCTTTTAGCTGTAGTAATTGTAAAAAATAATTTTTGTTTTATGTTGACACTTGTTCTGCTTTTTCTCAATAACTTGATTACTAATAATCAACAGAGTGTAACTAGCTAGGAGTATTTTTGAAAACTGTATTTCAGAGATGGTTTTCCTTCTGCCAGATTTGTTTTATGTAAAGCCTACGGAAAGGAAGGATTTCAATTTTATACACATTACACCAGTAGAAAAGGCCAGGAATTGGTTTGTATTCGCATTAACTGTGGAATTTTCTGTTAATTATTCACTCATTATGATGCTCTCCAGCCAACTTGTATACTTCTGTATTCCCCCCAGTAGTTGCTAGCACAATATATTACAATTCCGTTATTACATCCGCAAAGGCCTTTTCACGTTTTAAAATGCTATGTACTTTTAAGTTGAATGCATTAATGCAATTCTTGTATAGAATGCTGTTTAAAGATGAGTTCTGTTTCAGGAGGAAAATCCAAACGCAGCATTAACATTTTTTTGGGCAGCATTAAGTAAATCTGTAAGCTTGTATAATACTGATATCGTATCATTTGATAGCATTCGTTTATTCATAGATTAGAATTGAAGGTTCAGTAAAGAAACTACCTATGTCATATGCAGAGGATTACTTCAAAGGGAGACCGTATCAAAGCCAAATTGGTGCATTGTGTAGCAACCAAAGCAAACCAGTAGAAAATCGAGATGCTCTGATAGAAAATTCGCTCAAGTTAAAGGAGAAGTACAAAGAGGGTCAAGTTCCTAAACCACAATTTTGGTATATTTTTTATTACATGAAATAGACCTAAAATAACATTTAAAACTTGTTACTCAAATATGAACTAACATTCCAATGGTTTAATTCTAAGTAAATGTGTTTTTAGGGGTGGCTACACAGTTATTCCTAGTTGCATAGAGTTTTGGCAAGGACAAACTGATCGAATTCATGACAGAATAAGATTCAGACAACCAAAGGAAGGAGAAATTCCTGATAATATTGTCACACATTCAGGAGAAGGAGGCTGGATATACGAAAGACTTCAACCGTAATATTGTTTTAAATTTAAATACTCCATATCAGATGTCTTCCAGTCTAAATAGGTTAAATATTAAGTTAAATTTTAATAGCAAAGTAGAATTGGGTGTAGTAGATTAAAAATAGTACCTGAAACATAAACCTCCTTCAATTAGTTTGAATGTAAAATATTGTGGTAAATAGGGCAGGAAACGATTAAATGTATTTGTTGATCGGTTTTATTCTAGTAGAATATGTAGAGAAGGTGTTGTTTTTGTAAATTAGAGAAAATAAAAATATTTTTATGAAGTTTGTATTGTATTGTATGAAGCGGAGCAGGTTTTTTTCCACCTACAGCACTCAGTCCATAGGCCCATTGTGTGATCCGCCATATTAGGGCTCGTCCGCAAAAAGCTCAGTGCCCACCGTCAAGGCTAGCAGCTGGTTTAGGGGGATGAGCTGTATATCTTCCGGTTCCAGTATTCCAGCCCCAAGATATTTGTGCCGCATCCTCATGAGACTGAGGCATTGGCACATTATGTGAAGAGAGGTTTCATCCCCTTCATGGTATAATCTGCAAGTGGGATCGTCTGTGATGCCGATCCTATGTAGGTGTTTGTTCAGGTGACAATGGCCCGTTAGGAGTCCTGTTAGGGTCCTGATTTGCTTCTTGTTAAACTTTAGGAGCTCTTGGAAGGGGTTCCCCTCCGATAAAGAGTTTAGCCTGCCTAGGTCCTTGTTGCGGTGATCAGTCCTGAGCGAATTCACCCACTTCTTTATTTCTAGTTTTGCATTCCATTGTGGTATTTGGAGAACTGGTTCTGGTCCGAATGGGTGCCCATTAGAGCCCTGTCTGGCCAGCGAGTCCACCTCTTCGTTACCATCGATGTTGCTGTGGTCTGGTACCCGTAGCAATTTTACTGAGTTATGTTCACAGAGTCGCATCAGAGCCAAGCGATATTCAAGCACTAGCTCCAAAGTTACTCGGCAAGACTTTAGCGCTTGGAGAGCTGATTGGCTGTCCGAGCAAATATCAATGTGTTTGTTTGCAAAACCTCTTTCTAGGTTTTCATGGGTGTAGGCCAGTATAGCGGCCTGGAAAGCGGTGGCGACATGCCAAGAGAGAACGAAAGTTTTGCTCTTGGTGATTTGCCATAACACCTGCACCTGTACCGTTTTGGGTCCTAGAGCCATCTGTGAACCACACAGGGCCCTTGGGAGTCAGAACGTTGCAGTTTTGGGTGCTCCAGTCTTCCCTGGCGGGAACGACGATTTTGTAAGGTGTGTTGAAGAAGTATCTGGTGAGCATACGGTCACTTCTCATATTGAAGATGACATGGGTCTCCGCCAACCTCGGCAGGATCCTCATGTGCCCCAGTGGTACTCCAACATTTAACCACTGCCCAGCGCACTTGAGCCTGTAAGCTGCTTTCCTAGCATCAGCCTCAATCATTATGTGAAGGGGCGCAAGTCCGAGAAGTGCCTGCAGAGCCGAAGTGGGGGCAGTTCGCATTGCTCCTGTCACTCCTAGATACGCTAGTCGTTGGAGTTGACCAAGACGTTTTCTTGTGCTTAATGTGGTGGTGGAAGGCCACCACACCAAGGCCGCATACATGAGTAGGGGCCTTATTACCGCCGTGTATATCCACATGATCACATTCGGTTTTAAGCCCCAAGTTTTCCCAAAGGTGCGTCTGCACATCCAGAAGGAGGCAGTTGCTCTTTGTATTTGTCTTTCTGAGTGCTCCCTCCAGGTGAATTTAGCATCCAGGATTACTCCTAGGTACTTAACCTTCCCGGCGGCCCTCAGAGAAGTGCCAAATAGTTGTGGTTCTTGGAATCCCACAATCCTTCTTCTCCTGGTGAAGAGTACTAGCTCGGTTTTGCTAGGGTTAACCGCCAAGTAGTGCCTTTTGCACCATGTTTCCACAATTCTGAGGGCATTCTAGGTTACTCCACAGAGTGTGTTTGTTAATTTTCCTATAGCTAGAATGGCAAGGTTATCTGCATAGCCTTGCGTAGGTATACATGCCAGCTTCGTTGAGTTCCCGCACACCCCCGCCTGACGGTCACCCTTACGATACTGTCATTGAGAGTGGCAATCGCTTTGCGGTTTTCTAGCATTGCTCTTATCCATCGAACGATAGATAGATCGATTCCGTGGTTCGTAGCGGCAGTGCATATTGATTCGAGGGCCGTATTATCAAAAGCGCCTTCGATATCTAAGAAAGTGCCAGCAGCCATTTCTCTGTGGTTAAGCGCCTTCTCGATTCTAAGGACGATTTGGTGAAGTTCCGATTCCACAGATTTGCCCGTCTGGTACGCATATTGGTGAGGGTGTACCTAATGGCGATCAGTGCGCCATCCCTTATGTACCTATCTACCAACCTCTCGACCGTTTTGAGTAGGAAAGAGGTTAGACTGATAGGTGTGAAAGATTTGGCCGAGTCATGGACCGATCGACCGGCTTTTGGAATGAACACTACCTTTACTGATCTCCAGGGTACTGGTACGTACCCGGAGGAAAGGCAGGTTCTGAATATGTGATATAGAGGTTTGATAAGCAGGTCCAGCCCCTCTTGAAGAAGAGCCGGAAAAATGCCATCATTCCCAGGAGTTTTACATGGATCAAATGAAGCAACGGCCCATCTGATCTTTTCGTGACTTACCACTTTCTAGACAATCTCCCAATCCATTGGGTTGCCGCCAATGTGGGGAGCCCTTACCGGTGGAGCCTCCTCGTCTTCAGCCGTTGAGCCGGGGAAGTGAACTTCCAATAGGTGCATTAGAGTCCCCTCATCAGTGGCCGTAAGGTCACCAGAAGGGAGCCTCAAGCACTCTAACTTTGCTCTGGGAGTTTTTGAGAGTACTTTATGCAGTCGAGCTGCCTCTGGTAGGCCTTCAATGCCGAAGCAGAAAGCCTTCCAAGCCTCCCGTTTGGATTTCCGGATAGATTCCTTACAGTCACGTTGAGATTGCCTGTAGAGGTCCCAGTCGTCTATAGCGTGTGTACGAATCGATCTATTCAAGAGCCTGCGTGTTTGCTTGCGCGATTTTTGGAGTTCGGAATTCCACCAAGGTACTTTCCTCGTCCTTTTAGAATGCTGTAGAGGGCAGCTACTTTCGTAAGCTGCCGCAATCGCGTTGTTGAGGGTTAGTAGATTATTCTCCACTTCTCTTATTGTACGAGTACTGTTAGGAAACCCTTGTAGTCCATCTGAAAGGGCCAAATCCGTAGACTTAGGGTTTCTGTACACTTCCCTTCCGTGGCGGGTTGTGGTTAGACTAAGCCGTATGTATCGGTGATCCGAGAGGGACGGTTCTAACGATACATGCCAGCCCTTGGTCCATTGGGGTAGCGAGCTAGAACCCAGAGTTAGGTCAATTACTTCTTGTCTTCTAGAAGTAACAAAAGTGGGGGAAGTACTCCGATTGAGTATCTCCAGGTCTGTAGTGTACAGATACTCTAGAAGATCTCTTCCTCGGATGTTGACATCTGAACTGCCCCAGATTGTATGGTGGGCGTTTGCGTCACATCCAATTAGCAGGGGAAGGTAGTTGTCCTTGCAGTAGTTGACTGCCCTTTCGAGTTCTCGAGAGGGTGGCGGGCTGGGGGAGTCATAAGGTAGGTAGGCTGAACAGACAACGAGGTTTGTTTTCTTGCCATTTCTTAAAAGACTAACCCTTATGGTTACCAGGTCTCTGAAACAAAAATCTGGTATTAGTTGAGCATTTAACTTCCTTGAAGTGCATGCTCTTGGATTTGAGTTTGAGCAGGAATGGACAATTCCGGCATTGCTCAGTCCTCTTACGATAACGTGCTTGCTCCATAGACATCTGACGGCTAATCAGACTAGACGCAGAGGTGCTATGCTGCAAATTAATCTGGAGAATTAGAAGGTCGTCCATCTAGCAGAGAGAGCTAGTGCCCGCCTTTGTCCTCGGTGCTTACCTCCATGGAGGTTACCTTGGTCGGTTCCTTCGGTACTTCGGAAGGGCCCTCTGGTTCGCGGCCGTGTCTGGAGTCCGTGAAAGACACCCTGGTCATGCCGGCATAGGCCTTGAATTCCTGGGCTTCCAGGATCTGTGCGGAAGCCTCATCGATTTCAAGCACGAGTCGCACCCCAAGGGGTTCCACATGGCGGTCTCGGATCTTCCAAAGAGCTGTTTGAAGTCCTGGATTGTAAATCTGCAGGCACTTCATGATTTTGTCGCTGGGGTCCGGGGCGCCGGGCGCCCAAGCGATCAGCTTCCTCAGCTTCGGGAGGGTATCACCTTCCAGAATCTTTAGCTTGGCTGGATGGTCACCATTTTTTCCTTGAGCCACAGTTTGGAGGGCTCGTCGGTACAGGTGCCGTAAATCACCCCTAATTCTGACCAGCGAAACTCGTCGAACCGGGGCGGGCACATCGGTAGGGAATCCCCCCGAGGGAGATCTTCCACTATCGAGTCCAGCCCCCGCTGAACCAGATTCGCAAGAGAGCTTCACCTCGGGATAATTAAATCCCGTGATGGCAACCCTCATCGCGCTGTTGGCCGCTTAGCTGTACGTCTGTAACAAGAGAGCGCGAGCCTTCTTTGTCACTTTCTGCGCGCTGGGGGGGGGGGG